>RJWH01003861.1:0-130847 GCA_004363575.1 Solenodon paradoxus | reverse complement strand
CACACACACTCACACAGAGACACACTGACGCACACACACTCACACACACAGAGACACACGGAGATGCACATACAGACACACAGAGACACACTGAAGCACACACACTCACACAGACACACAGAGACACACTGACGCACACTCAGACACACAGAGAAACACAGACACACACTCACACAGAGACACACTGATGCACACACACACACACACACACACACACACACTCTCTTCCTATTTTGACCACTGTAGTAAGAACAGAAGATCAGAATAAATCCACTGAAATATCACGGGCACTCTTCCTTGAGACAGTCAAGAATTGTTCCTCTTGGCAAAGTGGGTTTTGCAACAATGGCATTTCTTTTGCTGAATTTTGTCCAAATTCAAGAAAGAACATAGCAAATGCAGAACGATCAGTCTGTGGATACTTTGCGTCTCTAGAGAAATATGCGAAAGCACCACACCTGGAAACTGACAGCTGAGAAAGAAATCTCTTATGAGACTCAGGAGACAGCTAAAATTAGCAGCTTCAAGTGGGTGACTTTGAAAGGAACATAACTAAATATTTGTCCGGTCTCGGCACCATCATCCTTCAAAGCAAATTGTGTTTACACAGCGCAGTGCGTGCATCAGTCCACTTCGGTGGAACACACTCTTCACAAGAAGAGACGCCATCATCGACAACGATGTACAGTTGATGTGTTGTTTTTGGTTTTATTTTCGGATGAAAAGGAAGAGACCGAAAGCTGTGAGGTGTGAAACAACGGCTGCCTCTTTGGGAATACATCTATGAAATGCAACCGAATGCAGAAATCACACACCTTTGTGATTGTGGATGTGGGTTGGTTTTATTTAAAGCTGGATTCTCTTCACAGTGGAAGGACTTGTCCAGATAAGAGGCGATAAATTTAAATTGCGAGTGAAGAGAGGATGAAGGTGTGATGATAAAAAAAAATAAACATAGGTTATCAGATGCTGCAGGGCTGGATAGAGCCAAAAGAGGGTACCGACATGACAGATAAATGTGATGTGCTCACAAAAGAAGTTGTATGAAGCTTTTAAATGCAAAAGCTGACATTCATTATGAAACTTACTTTCATTCCCCACAAACAATTTGAAAGTCAAACTCCGTCAACACCTAGCATTTATCTTCAATTCATGCATTTAAGGAGCAAGGGTTTGTTAAATGTGCATATAAGGATTTGTCTGTATTTGTGATTTATCTCATTAGTCTTTGGTTTGGGAGCAGACATAGAGGAGAGTCTGAGAAAGAGACCTTGGTATTAAACTCTGTTAAGCCAGGACACTTCTCATTATCAAAGGACAGGACACAAGTTCCACACAGGAGGTTAAAGAGAAAAAGAAAGGCGTGTATTGGTGCTCCTCTATCAACATCCCCAAATAATGAGTTTGTGATTAAAAAAATTCCAGAAATGGCTAGCGTTGCTCCATGTAGAGAGGTGTGGGGTACAGGAAACGTGATGTGCGCTCCCTTTCTGCAGCTGTAAGAAAGAAATAACTTCATGTGTGAGGGGGTCCTCCAGGGAGCAGAGCTGGAAATGCATCTGTTTTTCTGTAGGACATCCTACAATTGCTCCTCTGCAAGACCCTTGGGCTGTGTTATTGCGTTGGCTTCTTGAATGAATGGGTGTCACTAGTTCCCACAGCCACTCTCGACTTGCTGGGGACTGCGCATAGTCAGCACCTAACAAATGTGCATATTGAAAGCCAATCCACTAGGTTCTTAAGCTGCTTTGTGCTCCAGTCCCCTGCTCCGGTACCAGCTCAGGCTGGTACGTGAGGGGGTGACTGGTTCGGTCTACTCCTCCTGGCACAGGAGGTCCTGGAACATTCCCGTCTAATGGCACGAGTGATGAATGCCCTTCCCGCAGAGCACATTCCTGGCTGAGGCTTAGTACCAATCACATGTCAGGTCAGATCAGATTTTCTGCCAGGGTCCTTGGGCTAAGCAGGGACCCAGCAGGTCACTTTGGCTGCAGGGAGCACTCACTGTCTGGGGAGGGTCCCTGCAGCAGTGAGAGCATCAACGGGCTCGTCCTCTCAGCCGTTCAGCCCTACCCAGGGTCCAGGATTCTCAGAGCTTTGTGGTACCTTGGACGTGACCTGAATCAGACATTCGCACCTTCCTTCAGTTCCCTGTATTTCAAGTGGCTGCCAGTCACTCAGGTAGGTCGACTCGATGAGTATTTGGTTCCGTGAAGTCCCGTGGTGAAAGAGGCATTCATGTAAATAAGTCGGATCTCTTAGGGTGTTTTTCACCCCAGGCAACAGATTTCTAGTAAATTCTTTGTGAGGATATGAAGTTTTGAAATCTTTGCAAAATAACAACTTTTAAAATGCAATTTTATCAATATGTTTCTCTCTGGAGGAATCAACTATATGAGTAACATATACTCAAGACTTTAAAGGCCTTCTCCCTCTTTTTCATGTTACTTGGTCGGTGCTGACACACTGTTTTCCTTAACCCAGATATCTAACTTCTGTTTTCATACTGCTTTAGGGCTCACACCCTTTTCAACTAAGAGATTGGTATGGGTATGACAGTATAATAGATTTGGGCTCAAGGACACTAGATTTCACTCCATAGCACCCCATTAAAAACAGAATGACATGGGAGTTAGGACTTCCAGCTATGACTAAATGAGGAGACTGGGAATTCCTCTCCCCCAAAGCCATTCTAATGGAAGGTAATGCAGACAGCGGTTTTAGCGGTCTGGAAATCAACCAAAGGCAGACAACAATTTCAGACGCATCTATGGTTGAAACTGCTCAATGGGGGTCCTAACCATGAGTCTCTACGGCGGTGGCATTCTTGCCTGGAGCTGCTCTCATTCTCTCCCACGCCCCAGCTCTGATGTCACAGAGATTCTCCCAGGGCAGCCTGTGACATTCACTGGCTCGGTGGGTGGGGCCCACTGGACTCAGAGACAGGGCAGTGCCTATTATGCCCCGCTGTGTTACCCCTGGAAGTAACGCTGGGCAGCAGATGAGTGGAGCAGGGCAATGTCCACTGGTCTGAGGATGGAGATGGGGCTGGGCCAGCTTCTGTCTGCAGAGGCTGTGTGCATGCACAGTGGAGACCAGAGACCAGCTATTTGCCCCCACAGTCCTGGCATGCGCAGAGGAGACATGAAAGGGCCAGAAGAAAGGAAATATCAGCACAGGCTAGAAAATGGTCAAAACATGAAAGCCTTCCCCATGCCACACACAGATGCACTGGTAGAGGATGGAAGTTTTACTGACTCAAGGTATTTGAGCACAATCTCCGTCCATCATTAGCTGATCTAGACTATGCAGCCACAGGGACGACCCCTAGGAATCCCCAAGTTTTCAGAAAAATTTAAAGAAAACTGAGCAGAGATATCTGGACCACACACTTGTGGGAGACTGATTTCAGTTACTAAACTAACAAATATACCAACCAGTAACAACAACCTTGGAGTAGGAGGAAGATTGGGATTCAGAGTTCTCGCAGTGTATTATCTAAAATACCACATTTCACCAAAAAATATGATTTGTACAAAGAAGTAGGACAGTGTACTCTTCTTAGGCAAAAAAAAAAAAAAAGAGCAATCAATAGAAACAGTGTCCCCGGTATTACCCTGATCCCAAATTTAGACAGAGACAACACAACCATGAGTCCAAACCAAAGACTAATCTCTTTCATGAACATAAATGCAAAAATCTTTAAGAGAAGTTCACCAAATGAAAACCAGCAAAAAGGATCAGACACCATGACCGGCTGGGATTTATGCCAGTGATGCAGGAGAATTTATCCTCTGAAAACCCACGAACACGCATCCCGTGGTGACGTCTGTCGATGACGGGCCCAGCCTATGACAGAGGTCCCAGCAGAGCCTCGAGCAGTTACACCCGGGCTCACATAGCCACACCCTACGATGTTAGCTCGACCACAAAGTCTCCTGGCCATGCCGTTCTCAGAACACACCTGTTTTCACGTGATGCGTAACTAGGATACACTGTTAACAGAATTAAAAACAAAATCAAATGGTCCTCTAGTAGAGGGAGAAAAAGCATTTGACAAAAACAACACTCTTTCATAGTTTAAAAAAATAAGTCAACATACTAGGAATAGAGGAAATGTCCTCAACCTGATAAAGGTCAGCTACCAAACAAAACAAAACACCACAATGAAATTCTACTTAATGGTGAAAGACCGAACTATTTTTTCCTAATATTAGGGAAAAGGCAAGAATCTCAACTCTTGCTACTTCTATTCAGCAGTTCACAGGCAATGAAGAAAAAAAGCATTCACGTTTTCAGATTGCAAAGAAGGAAAACTGCCTTCATTAACAGATGACAAGATCTTATATGTAGCAAATCACAAAGACAAATAACTACAGCTAATAAAGGCAGTTAATAAAATCACAAGATACACATCAATATACAAAAATAAATTGCAGGTGCACCCTGGTGGAGCAGAGGTTAGGTCAATCACCTCGGAAGGAGTAAGCCACATACTCCTGGGTTCAAGTCTTGGGTCTGGGGGTAGGCAACCAGAGTGAACAGCTAAATGAAAATAAAATAAAGTGCTTCTTCCTCCTCTCTCTTCCTGCCTGTCTGCCTACTCACCCTCATTCTTGCCTGCACCTTTACTTAAAAAAAAAGAAGAAAATTCTATTTCTATACTGATAACAATTCAAAAATAAAATTAATTACACAATTCTAGTCACAAGCATCCATAAAAATAAATTTAAAAAGAAGACTTGTATATTGAAAACCAGAAATTAAAGAATAGAAAAGAAAAGAGATTGAAAGGAGAAATTAAAGATGAAATAAAGGAGAGATTCCAAAAGTTACCCCGTGCTTTTCTGTTGCTATTGTTGTGATAAGAACACTTAACATGAGATCTACCTTCTTTAACAAAATGTTAAGTGTACTTGTTATTAAGTGTACTTATCATTAACTACAGGAACAGTGTTCTGCAGCAGAGCTCCGCAACTTTCTCGTCTATTTGACCTGCTTGTGTAACTATAACGTATAGCATTGAACGACTCCCAGATTTCCCTCCCACCATAACCTTGTAACCTTGTAATCAGTAGTCTATTTCTATAACTCTGACTATTTTAGATGCCTCATATAAAGGGAATCAGGTAATATTCGTCCTTCTGTGACTGTCTTATTTTCACTTAGCACAATATCTTCCAGGCCCATATATGATGTCACAAATGGTAGGATTTCTTTTTTTTGAAAGATGAATAATATTCCATTGTGTGTATCAGATGGTAGTTCGATTTTTAATTTGCTGAAAATCCTCCCTACTGTTTTCCATAGTGACTACATCATTTTATATTCCCACCAAGGTGTACAAATATCCAATTTCTCCACAACCTTGCCAATACTTGTTATCTTTTAGGGGTTTTTGTTGTTGTTGTTGTTTTTTCAATAAGAGCTAGCTCTCCTAATAGATGTAAAGTGATATTTTACTATGATTTTGATTTGCATTTCCTGATGATTAACAATGTTGAGTATCTTCATATACCTGTAGGCTATTTGCATATATTCTTTGGAAAAATGTCTATTCAAGTACTTTGCTCATTTTTTAATTGAGTTATCTGTGTTTTTGCTATTGAGTTTAAGGAGTTCCTCATATATTTTGGAAATTGTGTCTTGTCAGATATACGGTTTGCAAATATTTTCTCCCATTCTATATAGGTTGCCTTTTCATCCTGTTGATTCTTTTCTTTGATGCACAGAAGCTGTTTAGTTTGACGTAGTTCTCACTTACGTTTGCTGTTTATTTTTGCTTCTATTGTCTGTGCTGTTGGTGTCATATCCAAGAAATAAATCATTGTCAAGACCAATGTCAAGAAGCTTTCCCCCTATGTTTTCTTCTGGGATTTTTACACTTTCAGATCTTATATTCACATTTAATCCACTTGAGTTACTGTTTGTGTATGCTGAAGGATAAGTGCTCAGTTTCATTCTCGTGCATGTGGGTATTCAGTTTTCCCAGTACCAATTATGAAGAGGCTACCTTTTCCCATTGTGTGTTCTTGGCACCCTTGTCAAAGATTATTTGCGTGTAGGTTTCTTTCTGAGCTCTCTGTTCTGTTCCACTGGTCCATGTGTCTGTTTTAACCAGTACCATCTGTTTGGATTACTATAGTTTTGTAACATAATTTGAAATCAGCAAGTGTGATGCCTACAACTTTTTTCTTTCCTGAGATTGCCTTGGCCATATGGGGTCTTTTGCTGTTCTGTATGAATTTTAGGATTTTTTTTGTGTGCTTCTATAAAAAATGCTTTGGGGTTTTTAACAGAGATTTACAGAATTTGTAGATCATGTGGATAATAGAGATTTTAACAATATTAGTTATTATAATTCACATACACAGGATGTATTTCCATTTATTATTCTGCCTTAATTTCCTTCATCAATGTTTTATAGTTTCCAGTATAAAGTCTTTCAGCTTCACCTGTAATTTTATCCCTAAGTATTTTTGTTCTCTGTGGTGCTATTATAAATGGAATTATTTCTTAATTTCTTCTTTTGATAGTTCATCATCTACAGAAACGCAAGTGATCTTGGTTTATTTTATATCCTGTAACTTTACTGAATTCTTTTATTAAATGCTTTTTTGTGACATCTCTAGCATTTCCAGATGTCACAAAAAAGCATTTAATAAGATCTGGACATATAAGATCTTGTCATCTGCAAACAGAGATAACACTCCTTTTTCCTTTACAATTTGGATGCCTTTTATCTGACCTTTATTTTCTTGAGTCATGTTAAAAAGCACAGGACCTACTTAATAAACCTGTGACTTTGAATGATTACTTCGCACTTCAATTCCCATGAACCCAAGAAACAAATCCTCAGGAACGTGTTATTCCTCATGACCGCTACGCGGAGAGCCAAGCGTCTAAGACCAGAATTACCACTAGCCACCTTGTGTGACACTCGCTTGACTGACAGTGTTATTATGCTGTTCCCTTATGTAACAAGACAGCTTGGGAGCCTGTCCTCCAACAAATGTAAAGGTGACAGAGGGAACAGTGTGCTCTAGAGCTACACAAATATCGAGAGAGCTCCCGAACTCTTTCACACATGTTACCTGCTGGCCAGGCAGCCTCAAAGAATTTAATACCCAAGATTCAACATTAATAATGTTAACTTTAAAAGCATGATAAGTGACGCAGATCTGCCATTACACATTAGATGTAATTATACATCTCTATGTGAGATTAAACTAATAAATCAAATCTCACAAGTGAAAAAATTAAGAAATAAAAGCACTGTAAAGTTTAGCTGGTCTTACAGCAAGGTTTTGGGTAAAATATAATGTTTCCTGTATTTCCATTTGTTTTAATAGCTAAACTCCTGTCCTTGCGGCTCCCGTGAGAGAGCTTGTGCCAGCACCATGGAGAACATGGTCCTCTTTGTCGTCCTGTCCCACAACTCTCTTTCCCATAAGTTGTCCAAACCTGGGGACAAAATCAGAATTTTCAGGGTGAAAATCGGTGAATGTGGCTGCCTGTGACTGTAATAAGATAACAAGCATTTAACCTGTGTGTGCTGTACAAGCCCTTCTCTGTGTTCATTTACTTCATGAATGTTAATTTATGGCAGCATTTTCTTTCTGTCTGATGCCCCCACCTCTCAGAGTCCGGACGACAGCACCTCCTGTCTCCAGACCTATCACAGTCACCACCACCTCCCAGAATGACACCCATGGCAACTGAGGCTGCCAGCAGACACATCTTCCAGAAACACTGCTCTTCATGCCTCTCTCTGCCTTAGAAATCTGACATGGCCCATCGTCCATGGAATAAGGCTAAGGCACCTCAGTTGATGAGCTATGATGAAAGCCCATCCAGAATTAAACCCTGAGGAAAGCGCAGGTTCTATTTCTGGATTACCCACCTCTTCCGTAATGTGTATCTCAAACAAAATGCAATCAGTTATTGTGCCAACAAAATGGGCTTGTCTGGAAACCGGATTGGTGAAGCCAAGGAGGACACCGCAGCCAGCCGGCCGACTCCACTTGGTTGCTGCCTCTGATTTCTTGATCGATACAGTTTTCTAAACTGCACTTGATAAATCCTGCTTTTCCATTTCTTCATGATTCCTGCTCAGGTTAGTACAGTGCCACACTTATCATCGAAGATTCTGTGGAGAGGTTTTATGTAAATGCATCTGTAATCTGTATCAGCTTATACAGGATACATCCAGGAGTATTTTTTCCACTCCACCTCCATTTCCAGTCAGAGAGGAGGAGCTCTTTTTTTCCGAAAAAACAAGGACAATTGCGAGGGCTCTTCACAATGACCTTCTTCGCATTTCACTCATATTACATAGTCAAAGACCTGATGGAAAGTGGAGACCAATTCTGCTACAATCTGAAATCTGACCATAAAAATAACTGAATTCCTGAAGACGGCTGACTTATTTGCATGGCTGAAGAAACCATTACTTTGCCACCAGGCTTGATTATCCATTGTTTGACCAGCCTCTTTCACTGTAAATAAAATGTCTTCAACTCTACGAGCACTATGGATTTCCCCATTTTAACTTTTCCCCCTCGTAGTGAGTATGAAATATGGAAACGTAGTTTTCCATTTTTATCATTAACATGCCATGCTACTTTTTCACCAATTAAACTTTTGAAAACAAATAATTAGATTAGACCCCATATTTTTCTAGTCTAGTAGCACAATTACTGGTTTTGTCAGCAATATAAATGATTCTGTCATCAAGAATTAAGAGTAGAAGTCTGTGATAAATTTATATCCATTATAGTGTTAGAAACTGAACTTTGGAGAGTATTTGTATTTTAAAGAGAATGCCAAGAGAGAGGCAATGTCTGCTTAAAAGAAATGAACCAGGCACCCTATACGTCAGCCGCTGGGGCCCAGACCCTGTAAAGTCCAAGCAGGACCCACGCCCAAGGGGAATAACCAAAATGAGCAAATAAAGAAATAGCGTTCCTTCCTCCTCTCTCTTGCTTCTTTCCTTCATTCCTGTCTGCTTTCATTCCTCTTTTAAAAATTAATTAAAAAGAAAAAAATGAAGCACAAAGATCGATTTTGAAACATCACCATCATTCATAAAAACTAGGTTGGGGGAGGGGCAGTAAGAAGAAATCCTCTTTGATATTCAAATGTACTCTTGTACTTTTTAAGTATGAAAGGCCCTGGATCACCCAGGTAGGAATCTTTGTCTCCTTAGGGTTGTTTAGACAAAGCTATTTCAAGGGTAGGATTAATAATCTATCAGTGTCCTTCAGGTCACATATGAGAATTAATTATATACTAAAGAGTTCGATTCAACCCACTTTAATTAGCATCTGCCCCTAGATGTGTGGCCCGGAGCCTCCTCGGATAACTAAGGAAAATTACAGGTCCTTCTTTGGGTTGACGTGAGGGTACGTTAATTGTGGAATAGTCCTAACGTAGTACTTGCTCTGTGTTAAGGAACTATTATTAATTGGTGCTGTGGTGGAGCTGGCGCACAGATAAGCAGAAAACCACTCTCCTCACAGCAGTGTGTACAGGTCACTCGTGAGTGCAGAGGAAGGGGACTGTGGCAAAGGGTGCTTCATGGCAGAGACACCTGACAGAAGTTTTGAAGGATGAATAGGAGCTCGGGGAGGATTATGTAAGGTCCATAGAAAAACACTCCAGTAGAAATAACAGCCTGGGCAAAACGATAGGTGAGAGTTCGGTTTATTTAAGGGAACTGCCAAAGTGCCTGGTCTAGCTTGAATTTAGCCCTTAAGGAGCTGCCAGTGATGGCCTTGTGACTTACCACCTGTGTAGCCATGTTGGGTCCCTTGCAGACAAGAGATCCATGCTTGGTTAAATGTTCCGCAGTTGCTATCATGAAATTCTTACTAACTTTTGAACTTTGGAGAGTTTTAGTGCTTATTTTAAAGAGAATGCCCAATGAGGGCAAATATCTTACTTAAAAGAAATAAAACAAAGAGGACTGATTTTGAGATATCGTCATCGTGGACAAAAATTAGGTTGTGGGAGTGGGGCGTAAGAAGACACCCTCTTTAACATTCAAATAACCTCTTGTACTTTTTTATTTTGGAGCAGGCTCTGCGAATTATGGAGCCAGTCTCAGGAACAGACATGACATGTGTCATCAGAAAACGTGTCAGGATGGGACTATGAGCTAGTTACTCATGGAAAAAGAAATGCAGTGGACCCTTGAACAACATGGTTTTGAACTGCACAGTTCTGCTCATAACGTATTTTTTTTCCAATCCGTTCTCTTCCTTCCCCTCAGCCTATTTAACATGAAGACAAGAAGGATGAAGATCTTATGATGATCTACTTAGGATTTTCTTACATTTTCTTTCCTCTAGCTTACCTTACTGTAAGAATACAAAATGTGTGCTAATTAGCTATTCATGTTATTGGTTAGACTTCAGGTCAATAACAAGTGATTAGTGATTAAGTTATAGGAAAGTCAAAAGTTATGCATACATTTTTCAACTGCTTAGGGCAAGGGATCAGTGCCCCAAAGCCCTGAGTTGCTCAAGGGTCAACTGTATTTTAGAGGGGAATGAATGTTGGTCCCAGAAGAAATGTTGAGGATTCTCTCTCCAACCCTTAGCAAGAAATAGTTGTTGTTCTAGTTAGATCTTTTTAACCATGCATACATATACCACGTCAGACATCAGCTGATAGGGGGGACTTCTTTTATTTTAGTTAAGAAATGTTCATTTTTTCACTCTTCTGGTAGTGATTCTTTTTTAAAGTATTTGTGTCCCCTTTCCTTCTAGAATGCTCTTGTGCTATCCCTTCATCAAATCTTTCATGTTTTTCAGATAAACTCCTAGAAATGGAATTGCTAGATCAAAGAGTAAGTGGATTTTTCATTTTGATACTGCTAAATCATCCTTTAAAGAACTAGACAAATTTTCATTCTTATCAGCAATATAGGACATATCAAATTTCAAACACCCCTACCAACATGAGTACCAGAATATTTTTATTTGCAAATTTAATAGGTGGAATTAGCATTATTATATTATTTAATTGCATTTGTTATTTTAAAAAATTCAAGTATCTTTTCATATTTTCAAAAATCGTTTGAATGATTTTTGCCTGTGAAACACCTGCTCATTTTCTTTGCTCATCTTTCTGTTGGTAATTACTCTTTTTATTGACTTAAAAGAGTATTTGAGGTGTGTCCTGGTGGAGTAGCAGTTAGGTTAATTGCCTTTGAAGGAGTCAGGCCACTTACCACTGGGTTCAAGTCCCAGGTCTGGGGGAAACAACCAGTGTGAACAACTAAATGAAAATAAAATAAAGTGCTTCTTCTTCCTCTCTCTTCCTGCCTGCCTGCCTACTCACCCTCATTCTTGCCTGCACCTTTACTTAAAAAAAAAAGAAAGAGAGAGAGTTTTATATATTAAAGACAATACCCCTTATCCTTAATATATTTACCAATATATCACTTGCATTTTACTTTATAATATTTTTCCATGAGTAATTTTTATGTGGATAAATTTACAAATCTTTTTTTTCTTTTAAGTCTTCTGAGATTTTGTATTTTTCAGAACATTCTTCCTAATCCTTCCTAATTTGAATATAAAAACATTCTCCTGAACTTTTTGTATTTTTATGGTTTCATTTTTCTAATATTATCTAAATCTGTGACACGTGGAACTCGTTTGGTGTGATGTGTAAGGAAAAATCTTTTCTATCCATTTGTCTCAAGACCTAATTATTCAAAATCAAATTTTCTTCATTGATTAAAAATGTGACAATCATTATAATTTAAATTCTCATCTGTTTTGGGTCTGTGTTATGGTTCAGTAGTCTGCTCTACTCATTTGCCTATTCATGTGTTAAATCGTCTTAGTACTTAGGGTTTTTACAATCTATTTTGATGTTTGGCCAGGCCAATTTCTTCTTCTTTTTTTTTTTTTTTACCAAAAACTTTCCAGTTTTCCATATAAACATCATAATTATCTTGTCTGTTCCCCCATTCCCCAAATCCTCAGGGTAACATGATCAGATCTGAATTTCAAAAAGATCATTCTAGTCTAGTGTGAAAACAAGAGCAGATGAGGGGAGATCATGAGAAATGCTATCAGCAGTTCACAAGGGAGAAGAGAGAGACTAGGACTGGGCTGAGGGCAGCAGAGGTGGAAAGAAAACAGGACCAAGGGATGTAGATGAATAAAAGCTGGCAGAACTTGGTAATGAATGTGAGATGGCAGTTTAGACAGAAGTAGGTGGTTTTCTAGCTTTGCCCGAAGCAAACCTGTAATTTAGTGCAGTTCTGGAAAGGCCCATCCAGACCAACTGAAAAATGAAGGTCTAATTTAAGAGTTGCCCTGAAAAACCAAGTCCTCTTGAAAAATGACCTGGAGTTCTTCTGTCAAGATGTCACAGGTCCAGACAAGATATATGAAAGGGACTTGTCTTCCTTCACCATGCCCAGTATCAGGAACACCACACCAATTTCTAGAGCGGGTCACAGGCTGTGGGGAGACACCTGTGACCTCAAACTTCATGCCTGTAAATGCATAAAGCAGTGTATTCTGAGATACTCGATACATCACATCTAAGGCCTGCAGACTCAACTTGTGGTTAGTGAAGAAAAAAAAAGATATGATACTTCAAAAACTTTCCTTTCTTCAGTTCCTCAAAAAGTTAAACAGAATTACTGTAAGATCCCATTCCTAGGTGCATCTCCCAAATTACTGAAAGTGGAGACTCAGAAAGCTCCTTAAACACCAGTGGTCATACCAGCAATATTCACAGAGCCCAAAAGTCCATCGTCAGATGAATGGACAACAAAATGTGTTATGGCCATGCAATGACATAATATTCCACTTTAGAAGGAATGACATTCTGATACACGCATCAGATAGTTCAGAGACGAAAAAAAAAAAACAGATGAACCTAGAAAGCATTATGTTAAGTGAAACAAGTCAGAAACAACAGGACAAATGTTCTCTGATGTCATTTATATGAGGCGCCTACAATAAGCAAATTCATAGAAACAGACTGTACACCAGAGGTTACCAGGGTCTGGGGGAGGGAAGGGGTTACTGTTTGATGGGTAGAGAGTTTCTGCTGGGGTGGTGAAAAGGTTCTGGTGAGGACTGCACAACACAGAGAACTTACTGTCCCCAAACTGTATGCTGAAAAATAGTTAAAATCGTAAATTTCATGTTTTTTTTATATTTTAACAAATTAAAAAAGAAGATGTCAAAATATTTTCTGATTGAGGAATGGGTCATGACCAAGGGATCTCTGCTCACCACTGAGACAATTTACAGTCCTGCGATGGTGACTGTAAGTCAGATTAGCTCTCTGAGAGGCAGGTATGACATAGTCTCTCAGCCAAAACATTGCAAAATATTTTGGGAAACAAACTATAAAACCTGCATCTCCGGAAATCCCCTCCCAAGTGGCTAACCACAGAGGGAGGAAACATAACAAGGTGAAACCAAAAATTTACAGTGAAAACTTAAGAGTCTATGTTATTTCTTTCTGTACTAGATAAACACAGTGCAAAGGATACGACTGAAGCATTTATGCTTCCTTTGCCTTTGTCTTTCTTTACTTCACATTTTAGACAGAGTCTTTAATTAAACAAGAGCTATTTAACACTCACTTGACAAACCACCTGAATATTTACATTACCGAATTGGGCAATATCCATGGAAGGGCGCGGAAGATGGCTGGGGATAAAACTGAGTTACTGTCAGTCAAACTGATGTTACAAATGATCTGAATTAAGGGCTGTCCAGATGCTAATACGGCTGCATGGAGGGAAAAAATTATTTTTAAGAGGATACCCTTAGTGGAATCTTTCATTAAATTCAGGAACATCTAAATGTAATAAAGACTAATCCAGAAAGTGACTAGTAATATGGTATACAGAAAAAGGAAAGCATAATTGCAAGTAAGTGGATGTAAATTATGTATAGTGATAAAATTATGTGACAAAATTCCACTCAGAAGCAAATTCTTTTAAATATAGATCACCATGGAATTAAAAGATATCCAAAGGTTCAGGGATTGGGTCAGTGAAAATAAATGAAGGAGAGGAAGAGAGAGAAACGCTTTTTAAGAAAGGTAATAGTCCTTCCGAGAGTCATTGATATATGTGAGGAAGATGTATGAGCTTTAAATTCTACAAGTTTGTGGTTATCAATGAGCGTGGGAAGTGTCAAGTTAAGGAAGATAAACGTAACAGGGTATTAAAATATAATTTTTAACTGAGACCCTTCAGACAGCATTTCTAAGGGGGTACACGAGCACTTAAACGATTTACAAAGCAGGTGACATCATCAAGAAACATCAGCAACCAGCTACCACACACCTGTCTGAACATGACAACACGGACGCTGGCAAAGGTGTGGAACGGTAGGCGCTCTCGCTTAGTCCGGTGGGAAAGCAAGAGGGCACAGCCACTTTGGAAGACTTTCTGGAGGTGTCTTAAAAAACTAAACACAACCATGTGACCCAGCAATCACATTTGTTGGCGTTTACCCAAAAGGGCTGGAAACACAGGTCCACGTAAACCTGCACGTATATGTTTAAAGCAGCTTTGTGTCTAACCACCAGAACTTGGAAGTAACCCGATGCCCTTCAGTGGACGAATGATCAACAGCAATGGAACATCTAGACCACAGAATATTATTCAGCACTAAAAAGAGATGAGCTTTCAAGCCATGAAAAGACAAGGAGGACTCTTGAATGCATATTACTAAGTAAAATAATTCACTCTCCAAAGGCTGCATATTGAAGGATTCCAACTATATGACATCCTGAAACAGATAAAATTTTGGAGACAATAAAAAGGTCAGTGCTTGCCAAGGATGAGCACGGGTGTGATGAACAGGTGAAGCTCAGGGGATTTTTCAGGGCCGTGAAAATCCTCTGTATTATAATGGTGGGTATATGTCACAAGACACTTATCTAAACTGACAGAATATACAACACCAAGAGTGAATTTTAAGGTAAACTATGGGATTTGGGGGATTATGATCTAACAATGTAGGTTCATTAGCTGTAACAAATGTACCACTCTGGGAGAGACCCTGATAATGGGGGAGGTTGTGCAGGTGTGAAAGCAGAAGGAATAGAGGGAATCGATCTCTATACCTTTCCCCTCAATTTTGTTGTGAATCTAAAACATTCTTTAAAAAATGAAGTCTAAAAAAGCAGTATGAGATTATTATTTACCCACATGGAACATAAAATAATTTTTTTTTAAATCCCACTGGGTACTTAGCCAGTTAAAACCAGTACAGAAGGGTATCCTGGAGGGCACTCTGGTGGAGTAGTGGTTTGGTCAGCCACCTTTGGCCAGCACCTCCACATACATCCCAAGGACCCAGCCAGGTTCATGTCCCAGGGTCAAGCCGGAGACTGGAGCCAGGGGTATGGGGGTAACAATCAAGATGAACAGCTAAATAAAGTGCTTCTTCCCACCTGCCTGCCTCTGCTCACCTTTATTCCTGCCTGTATCTTTGCTTTAAAAAATTAAAAAAATAAAAAAGAAGAAGAAAGATGCCATGGAGTTCAACATAATACCTAGCAGGACAAATTGGCTCAGGCAGTGAAGAGGATCAGAATATGCCATCCTAAACATACTCCTTTTAATGATCTAAACTGAAGACAAGTGAGATTCAATGAGTTTGGGTTTGACCATGGAAAAGAGAGAAAGAGCACTCATACCTATGTAAGCAAGTATCCAGTATCATCACAACTTTCTTATCTCCTATCTGTTCTCTTCAAAACTTACTTGCCTTTCCTATTTGTCCCACCCTTAAGGAACCTTCCCCCAAGCCCTACCCTTTCTCCTACTAAATTAGGTATATAATCCTTTAAACATGTAAGGAGTCAGCTTCTTGCTTTGATGGCCCCCTGTGCACACAAAATAAACCCTTTCTCCTGTTCATCTGTTTTTATCAGTGTAAACCACAGGCTCCAGGTACTAAACCTAAGCGGGCAGAGGAAGTGTAATTTTTTCCTCCCCTAAAGGAAAATGGGGAATTTATTGGCCCAGCCAACTGAACGACAGGAAAGATGGCTGTACGCTGACCTCAGGAATGACCACACAAAGGACTGGGACATCACCAACCATTCTGCCAGCTCTCATTTCTGCTTCTCTCAAAGAACAGTCACTGCAGACTGGCTTCTTCCATGTGGCTGGTGGCACATGACACCAAGCACTATAGCTTCATACCTGAGTGAGCCTCAGACCCTCCTCATCCAGTGAAAGTCAGAAATCCCCAGGAATGACCCAAATGGGGAACATCGCTGCTTCTGGCCAGCCACTGAGTTAAGGGAACAAACTGGGGAGAAACTGGGATCTCAGTGTGAAACACCCTGAGCAGTATTCTAGGCAGACAAACAGTGATCACCACACAAGCCTCCCAAGAAGCTCTAAGAAGACATCAGAAACAGGTCACCTGCATGGCTCGAATAGATCCCGAATCCTCATCTCTTAAGCAAACTGCATCTGGGGATTTTTCTGCCAACAATAAGTTGGCAGGAATGGGTGGGGAACAGCAGAATCCTGCCCTGTATCATAGCCAGTCATCGGGGGCCAGATTTTTTTGTCATTATTTTGATATTTTATGGAAGTAATATTGGTTTATAACATCATATAGATTTCAGATGTGCAGCATTATAGTTCAAAAATCCTTATACTCCACCCAAAGTCTAGTCTCCATCCACCAGTTCCCATCCCCCTACCTCCTGGTAGCCACCAATTTTTTCTCATAATCTAAAAGTTTTTTTTTTTCTTTTTAAAGTTTCAGGTACACAGCTATCTATCTGGACTTCCATATGTATTACACGGTGAGCACCAAAAGTCAGGTTTCCACCTGCCACCAGACAACGTAGCCCACCCTCTTCCATCAGGTAACCACCATTCTGCTGTCAGAACATAAAGATCTGTTTTTGTTTTGTCTCTTCAATTTGCTTTGTTTCTTTATATTCCACATATGAAATCATCTGGTATTTGACTTATTTCACGCAGCATGATATCCGCTAGGCCCATCTGTGTTTTTGTAAATGGCAGAATTTCATCTTCTTATAGCTGAGTAGTATTCCATTGGTATGTAAATTACATTTCTTTAGCCATTCATCTATCAATGACCATTTAGATTGTTTCCATTCTCTTGGTTGGCTATCATGACCATGTGCAATGAATACAGAGGTTCATGGGTGCTGTTTTTTCATTTGTTTTTGTTTTTCAAGGCAAGGTACAGGCAAGAAAGAAAGTGAGCAGGCAGGAAGAGAGAGGAGGAAGAAGCATTTATTTATTTTTCATTTCACTGTTCATCTTGACTGCCCCCCTCACTCCTACCTGCCACCCCGCCGGGACACAAACCTGGTCCTTAGGATGTATATGGCTTGTGCTGGCCAGAGGTAGCAGACTAAACTGCTAAACCACTAGGGCTCGCTGCTGAAGCTTTTAGCTTGTCAATGCTCAGCTCCCTGAGAGCTGAACCTTTCTCTGTTCTACTCTGGTTGACTCAGACATTGTCTGGAATAATGTTGGCCACCATATGGGACACCCATTGTCTCTACACAGCTCTGAAGTTTCCCCTTCTCTGTATGTACTCCCTTGACTCAGCATCAATCATCTGAAACATTCAGGCCCCAAAAGAAACTGTGTCGTGGCCCTCTTGGGTGTGGCTCTTGGATCATCAAATTATCAAACAATGGCAAAGAGGGACAGGTGACGATCACTCTTGTTTGCCCATGCTCTGCCCACTGCCAGCTCTGTCCTGGCCTCCCCAGGTCTTGGTTTCCCTTCTGCTAAGACCCAGCCTGCACTATTACCCACAAAGAAAGTGACAGAGGTGTCTCCACACAGTCCCTAGCCATGGAGACTGTGCCACGCCCATCAAAGCTTGAGGGAGATAAATTTAGACATAAAACAGGAAGTAATTCTCTATGTGGCTGAGAGTGATCTAAGAGAAGTTACTGCCCCCAAGATATTTTAAAGCTAAAGTGTAGGGGAGTAGTTTTCAAATATCTCTCCAGGCTACAGGCTGTTGTCTGTAGGTGAAAGTGTTAGGCTAGGTCAGCTAAGGTTCTTTAGGCTGAGATACCCTGAGTACAGTGTCAAACAGGTGACTATGTATTTGTATCAAGTTATTCTCATTACATAATTACTGACTGCTTCCTTTAAGATACCATAAAAATTCCCAAAAGTTTGAGTTCAAATTTACAAACAGCAAAATTTCATGAAATCAAGCTCATTAAAGTCACTTACTGAAGTTTATAGAAGTTTATAAATGCTCTTTTGCTAATAATTTCATCTAACTTTCTACAAAAATTCTTCACAGGAGAGTTTTCATTGACATTGTTCTACAGAGTAAATTAATAATTAGCATGTAAGAATTAGCACTTAACTACTCTTTGAAGGTCATTAGTATGATTTTAACTGTTAATCAATTAAAGGTTTATCTTCCTCTCATCCCCGACATCAAATAAATATGATTTACCTTTTAATTTAACAATGTGCCCAACCTCCTAAAATAGCTATGCTTGTTCTCACCGTCTAATGTTAGTTATATGTTAATAAAACTAATATGTCATCATTTGAACAGCCATTTAAATGTTGCCCCTCCCCCTGTGAAAGTCCTAGTTCTGTGTTAATTGGCTTTACTAGGACTCCAGGATTCCAGAGTTCTGGAGTAGCTGTGGTCACCTATCTGGAACCTAATAGCCTGCAACTCGGCACCTCAGGATGGAAGGGGTGTCCATACTCCAAATCTGACCTATTAAATGTGTTTTCTGGGTCCCCGAACAAGGAATTCTCAGACTCTGAATGGGCAGCCTCGGCAATCCAGACACTGAATCAATTTTGGGGACATAGCACCTTGTAAAGATTCTGCTAAGCTCCCTCCCTCAGCAACCCCAGGAAACTTAGAACAGGTCACCCTCGGAGGCATGGAGTAGACTCAGCACCTTCTACCTGAGAGTACTCATCTGCAAAGTTTAAAGTCATAAATTTTAAGCAATCGTGGTTGTCACATTAAAAAAAAAAAAAAAATCACACCATTATTTCCCAGGAAATAATATGCATTGGTCAGGTTCCTTTAACACTCTGAGTCCACTATTCCTAATCTTAGAAAATTATTTCTCTTTCTTTCTGCCCATCTCTAGGTCTGGAAGTTTCTGGAAAACTATTAAACAGTACAGAAATCCTACAGTCCAAAACCTTGCTCTGTCACTTTTTCATGTGTGAATACTTTTCTCCTCAACTACATCACAGACTCTTAACAAACCTGGGATCTCTTTTACATTTTGCATCCTCTGTCAGCTGTGTCTGCAAGAACAGCAAGGACTCAGTGCTCTGAGTCTCCTTGCCAAAGTCTACTTGGTTCCCAAGGCAAGAGGGATCGATATTTTGTAGGGGACACTGCAGGGAAATGTACTCCCCTACTGCCTTTCAGCTGCATGGTCTAATCCCCACCCCACCCCTTCTCTAATTGGCTGTGCTTCCAAGGACCTAGGCCTGGAATGGGGCGTTCCCAGACTAGATAGTATGATGTAACAGGACTGAATGAGTAGGCTGAGAGAGCAAGAAATGCAAATAACACAGAAGATAAAAGTGACCCAGGATTATCAGAAGTTGAGTCAGAATATCAGGGGATGGTCTATGTCTACCATCTCAATAATCTTTAAGGGTAAACTGGCTATATGGTTATTCACCTCTCTGTGGTCCCTTGTTTGGAATATTTTTAATAGTCCTGTCGCTTTGGAATCCTGGCTGAGGAGGTCAGCTCTGAGTGCCTCCTGGGGAGGGAGAGGACTTGAATGCCCCCGCTAAAGTCTGCTTCCTGCACCTTCAGCCCTTCATTTTCCTCACCTGGAACCTATTCACCTTTTCCTTCAAAAGTCAGCCCTGAACTCATGCCAATAGGAAGCCTTTTCTGACAAGATGCACTTGCGGTGAATGGTCAGTCATTTCAATCCTATTTTATTTAATTCTACTCTATCGTAGAAGAACTGCTGATGACACTTTCACAATTCTTTGGAGAATAACTTCTTGTCATCATCTTTCAAGTTTATTCATTTAACAAAAGAATGAAATCTCTTAACACCTTTGCCCTAAATACTTCCCTTTGTAAAACACTCCGCACACCAGAAATGCCTGCTTTATTTCTTCCTAAGTAAAGTAAGTAACACATGAAAAAGTTTGAATGACACTTTTCAAAGCCACCTGGCATTGTCATAGACTAGTGGAAAGTAATCACAAATCTCTTGACTCTGTCCCCTCTTCTCCATGTCCAAAAGTCCATGACTTTTGTCAGAGGCCTTTATTTCTCATCAGCACTATCATGACATTCCTTGGATCTCCAGTCTTCCCCCTCCCTGCATTGTTACCCAAGGGAGTTTTTGAAAATCCAGAAATCACTGACCTGCTTAAATTATTTCACCTACTCCCCAAACCCTCTCTCTCACCTTCCCACAAACACAGAAGGGCTCTCTTGAGTAAGATCATACCTCCTTATTGCTGCTAATAAAGGACGCGTCAGGCCCTTTTATGGACTTCAGCAGTAATAGATTGGATGTGGTCAGCTTTGTACCCTAAGCACTGTAAGGAAAAATTAATAAGGAACGAAATGCCTGACTACCCTGTCCTGACGACCTTGTCCACCTGAGCTAATGGGATCCTTCATTGTCTTTGCCAAGGCTACTGTACAACCTGAGAGACAGGAGTTGTAGACAGCTAATAGTAAAGCAAGTAAGCACTGTTTATAAAAGTCTTTGTCAACTGGCAGCTCCTTGGATTTCCCTCTTCATTGTGGAAGAAGCCAGTTCAGATCTATGAGGTCGTTCATTTCAGCATTACTACTGGGTTTATATATTTATCATAAGCTCACCTTTGAATTTTCCTCTGATGTGGTTGGAACACCTCTCCTGTTCCCACATTCATCAGTGAGTTAAATAAAATATTTGACATGTGTTCATTGTACATTTATTGAAAGGCAAGATTTAAAAATCATCATTTCTTCTAAAAATGATCATTTCCAAAATCTGGAAAACTGACAGCACCAAATGCTGACAAGGATGTGGAGTAACAGGAATTCTCATTTACTACTGATGGGGATGCAAAAGGGTACAATTACTCTGGAAGACAGTTGAGGGGTTTCTTATAATACTTCACGTACTCTTAACAGTACCCAAAGGAAATGAAAACTTAAGCCCACACAAGGATGCTCATATTCATGTTTATAGCAGCCCTATTGGCTGGTATTGGTTTCAGGAATGCCCTATGCCCAGATACCAAAAGCACAGATACTCAAGAGCCTTATAGTCCATCTCCTTGGTTTCTGCTGACCAACATCTGTGGTTGTTTGAATCTGTGGCCGAAATCCCATGGAAATGAAAAAATACCAGTATAAGTGGACCCGTGCAGTTCAACCCCTTGTTATTCAAGAGCTAACTGATGTGACATTCTTAAAAAGCCAATATAGAGACAGTAAAAAGACAGCAGCTGTAAAGGGTTGGGAATGAGGACGGATGAATAGGCGGGGCACAAAGGATTTTTCAGGCAGTCAAAATACACTGTTTCAAATATAATGTTGGATTTTGTCTAACTCAAGTTATTATATGTCTGTCTAAAGCCACAGAATGTCTAACGCCAAGAGAAAGCCCTAATATAAACTATGGACTTAAGGTGATTATGATCTGCCAATGCTGGTTCATCAATTGTAAGAGATGTCTCACCATGAAGAGAGATGTTGAGGATGGGGGAGGCTGTGCAGATGTGGGAGGAGAAGGTAAATGGGAAATCTCTGTACCTTTCCCTCTAATGTGCTGTGGACCTAAAACCGCTCTAAAAAAAAAAAGAAAAGTCTTGATAAAAACAACAAAAACTATCCTTCATTAAGTCCCAGCACTCCTGTTCGCTTTCCTTTTACTGAACAGAAGATATTGTGAGTTCAGTACCAGATCAGTAAAAAAGATCTTTCAATTAAAAAATATTGTTAACCATTGGAAAAAGGGCGCCAACGGACTTGCTCAACATAGGATGGCCACGGACCTTATTTCATAAAAAGCGCACCATCTAGGCAGTGCAATAAAGGGAAGCCCATGAAGAAGAGGCATGCCTATATACTGACCCAAGGACCTGCAAGCTTTCTCCAGCACTGGGTCTGTTAAACCCTGACCAGATATGAAATAAAATGCTCTGGCAATTTTAGAGTATTATCTATGGCAAATTGCGTAAAGGAAAAAATGAGTCAGTTTCCAGATTTGTGTTTTGACGACTGCATTAATGAATTTCCATTGACTGTGACCACAAACTTCCTGCAAATATCTGGATTCACAAAGATCTATGTCACTTTCAAAAAATGAGGAAGAACCCCCAAGAAGATCCTCTAAAGAAGTGCATGAACTTTTAAAAAGCATTTAAGCAACAGATCTTCAGTCTCAATTTTTCTCATTTTTTCTGGATATAATGATTGATATAGAAAAAAGGAATTGAATTATTGTTTATTATGCTGTCCCCAAAATTAATGTGGCAATTTTGGGAGAACAAAATAAAATTGAATTGTGTTCCCAAAATTAATGTGGCAATTAATATACACTGCAGCTTACTTCTTCCAGACACTGTGTGTGTGTGTGTGTGTGTGTATGTGTGTGTGTGTGTGTATGCATGATCTTTCCATTCATTTTCACAACAATCATTTGAAGCAGATACTATTCTCTTCCACTTTTCACAGATGCGGAAATGGAAGCTGAGCGGTTAAGCAACTTGCCTGAGGTCTCACCATGAATAAGTGGAAGCGATGGCTTCAAGATTCAACTTCAGGGCTAATTCGAAAGGTCACCTTCTTTCTATGATACCAACATGCCAGAAGAAAACTACAGGAGTGAAATTACGTAATAAAAATATTAACATTTGAATGAGAGAAAAAAAGGTCATAAAATGTACTGTCAGTTAAGATAGAGGTTGGAGGGTGGTGGGTGGAGTGACTGCCTTGGTTATAGAGTTGCCAGATGGAATGCAGGGGTAGAAGTAGAGGGAAAGGAGGGAGGTACTGGCGTGAGGGGGGTGCAGAGAAACAGCAGGGAAGGTGGGAGGAGTCAGTACCTGGGCCACTGAGATGACCAAAGTGGCAGCTGAGACACTGGGGAGAAGGCTCCCAGGGAAAATAAAATAGATACCCATGTTAAGAAGATATATATATATATATATATATATATATATATATATATATATATATATGTTGAGGATAGGAGAGGCCGTGCAGGTGTGGGAGGAGGATGGTCAAATTGGGTAAAATGGGTCAATTACACAGGACAGAATTGGACTGTGGGCGGTAAACTTAATGCATTATATATAGATGTTTAATTACACTGAGACACACTTTAAGCCTATGTAATGTTACAATGCAATGTTCCTTCAATAAATTTTACAAAAGATACCTATTTTAAACCACATATGCAAGAAACTGCAATAAGCAACATCTTGCACATGACAAGCTAAGAAAAAAGAAGTCTGTTGAACTCAATTTTAAAAGGCTAGACTAATACAAACTAGACCCATACAGACTAGGCTTGATTTCCATAATTGATACAAGCAGTTAATTGACTCAGAATATTTATCCAATGACTGAGGACAAAACAGGAAGGCACTAGAGGTGATTAGGAAAGCTTTACCTAATCAAAGCTAGTATAAAACAAGCTTTTGCATTTCCAAGGATAGTTAACAACTAACATTCATTGTTTATGCGCCAAGCAGAGCCAAGCGCTTTACAGACATCCACTTTCATTCTGGTTACAGGTCTCTCTGTGCGTGGAGAATGAAGTCATTTATCAAAGGTCATAAAGCTAGGATCCATCTGAATCCTTCTGGGTTCTAAGGTCGTGCTCTTAGCCATTCATTACACAACAGTCTGAACTGGAAGCCTGGAATGGATGAAAAAGCTCCTGCTAAGATGCAGTGGAGACTGCACGGAGAACAAGCAGAGAGAATATGGATGTCAAAAGTACTGACAAAATCCTCCTGTCCTGTGTGATGGCATCAGAAACTGGGCCAGGACGACTGGGCCGGACTAGGGCGGGAACGGGAGCCAGGGATATACCTGGATGGCCACACGTCACAGGTTGTTTTTGTCCCAAACTACCATAGTTTTCAATGGGGTAATGGCTTGAATATTGCTAACATTGGACGAGCGAGGGCATATGTGGTCTGAGTTTTTTATAACATCTGCCCTGGACCCCTCAAAGGATGCCTGTGCTGATTGTAAGGATTTGTGGGTGGCAGTACGATTCGGAGGAAACGAGAGTCCTGCTAATACCAATCATTTTCAAGATCTGATCAGATTTAAACATACCGCAGCCCAGTTACCATTTAAAAGTCTGGGTACAAATTTCAGAGGATTCCTTTGAAGGAAACGGATCTCTGGTACCACTTCCCTTAGCGATGCCAATCATATACAGTCAGCCCGAAAACCGGGACGCCTGCGCCGAGGTTGCCCAACCCGGGTACCGATGGCGTCGCCGGGCACACTCAAGTCCCTGAATCAGCTGAGCGCGCGCCCCCGGAGCAAGTGGCCAGGGGCCGCCGATGGGGCGTCGTGTGCGCCCCCCTTTGGCATGAGGCAATCCGCCTCCCACGGTCTCGGGAAGCCCCGACGCCGCAGACTTCCTAGCCTGAGCAGAGGAACCGCCCGGGCGTAGTTCCTCCGCGGCTTCCTCCTCCAGCTGCAACAACCCGACCCTTCCTGCTCCGCCAGGCCTCCGCCTCCCCCGGGTTTGAAGCGAGCGCCGCAGCCAGCCCCGAGGCCTGGAGGGAGGGAGGCGTGAGGCCCGCGCACGCGCGCAGAAGGCGGCCCGGCCCCGCCCCGGGCCCGCCCAGCGGTGCGGCTGGCGCGGCCGGCTGGCCCGGCTCCCCGCGGCAAACCTGTCTCGGCGGGGCGGGGAGCGGAGCTTCCTCCTCCGAGGGTGGTGCTGCGCCGCCCCATTTGTCCTTCCGCCCCTGCCCCCGAGGCTCCCGGGCGAGCGGAAGGTGCGCCGGAGCCGAGGCCCGCGATGCGGTCGGCCGGAGCAGCAGCAGTCGCGGGGTCGCTGGCGCGGGACTTGTCGCTGAGGGGGGAGTCGCTGCAGGTCCCGCCGCCCCCGGGCTTGCTGCCGCCGCCGGCCGCGCCCTCGGGGCTGCCGCTGCCCGCTCCGAGCGGCGCGACCCTCAACCGCCTTCCCGAGCCGCTGCTGCGGAGGCTCAGCGAGATCCTGGACCGAGCGTCCGAGGGCCGGGGCTGGAGGAGGTTGGCAGAACTGGCAGCGAGTCGGGGGCGCCTGCGGCTCAGGTGAGGCACCCGGGCCGTCGGGGCGGGGCCACGTGCGGGGGGCGCGCGCGGCCGACAGGTGGGCGCGCGGGGGGCGGGTGCAGCTGCTGCTGGGCTCGCAGGTGTGGAAGGCGCGCCGGGGCAGGACACGGGAGAAGTGAGCAAGTTGCAGCGAGAGCCTTAGCCCCAGAGTCCTGGGAACGCAGACTGGACTTGGACCCCGGCGTTCTCACGCTTTCTTCGCCTCCTCGCCTTGAGCTGAAAGAGCAAGTCAGCTTGGCCGAGGAGGACATGCAGAGAAGGAAAGCTAGCTGAAGCGACCACTCTGATCGGCTAGGAATTCCAAAGACTTAAACGATCCTGAAGCACAGGGTCTAGACTTCATTTGGAAGACCCAGAAAAGAGAAGGGTTGGGGGTGCAGGATTCATGAGTTTTATGTAGAGAGACAAGGACGGTGGGAAAGACGGAAACTCACCATGTTTCTCCACACCAACTTACCAAGTTCTCTGCTTGACTTCACCATGAACATTAAACTGTTTTCCCTTTACAAGGCTTGGAATCGCTTTAGTAGCTGATCTTGAACTTTGGGGTGTCAAGACTCCTTTACATGCTTAAGAATTATTGAGGACCCCAGGAGTTTTTATGTGGGTTGTATGTATGATGTACATATAATGTATCCTGATATTTATCAAATTAAAAATTAAAACTAAGACATCTTTTAAATCTAACGTATTTTAAAAGAATAAGCACTTATTGGCATGTTAAGAAAAATAACATGCTATGGTGGAAAAATTAACTTTTCAAAACAAAACAAAAATTGAGAAAAGTGGCATTGTTTACATTTTGAAAATCTCTAATGCCTTGGCTTAATCTTGGAAAACTGGCTTCTTTTATGTGCTTCTGCACTCAATCTGTTGTGGTGTGGCAGGTCTTGTAACACTGGAAACTCCCATGTACACTCCTGAGAGAATGAATGAAAAAGATAAATAACATCCTAATGTTACTATGAAAAATTGTTTTGACATTGTGGATCCTATGAAAGGGTCTCAGGAGCCACACTAGGGGGTTCCCTGACGACACTCAGAACCACTACTCTATACTGTTGTTTTGATTTTGTGTGCTTTTGAACCCCTCAGCAGTTTTTTTTTAACTTCTCATGTGATTAAACTTTGTCTTGTGTGATAACTATTTGTATACATCTTTTTAAACTCCTTAAGCACAGGAACCATCTCTTAATATTCTCTGTTCTGCATAGAACCTATGTTCGATACTCTATAAGCACTTTAGAATTGAGAGGGGGAGTCATACCTTCAAAATTATATTTGTTGAGTTCTTATTATTTACTAGAAATTCCAGAAGATAAAAAAGATGACACATATTTAACTCCTTTTTGTAAAGGCTTATCTAGTAATGGACAGTTAGTTCTAAGATATTCAAAAATAACCTGTTAAATTCTATGTTGGGTGTGATAAATGTAATCATGAGTTTTTATCATTAATTGAGCAGTTCAACTTTTTAAGTATTTACATGCATTATCTGCTTTAACCCTCACAATAACCCTGGCTTTCAGAGTGCGTGGGGTTACACCAGGGTAATGAGTAGGGTTTATTTGGTCATACAGAAGAGTGAGCCTGGAATCAAGAAGTGGTAAATTCACTAAGTTGAGCAGACAGGTGGCCTACATTTTTTCTGTGCTAGAAAAAAAATACATGGTACTTTTGATTGTGCACAGAAAATTCAATATACTCTCATTCAGGGTTCATAAATTCCTGAATTTCGAGGTTTACAATAGTGTAGAAAGTTGTCACCAGAGATATTAACTCTGGTTAGGGAAGGCTCTGAGGCTTTCCTGAAAAGGGCCTGGTAGTGAGGACTCTTTGGCGATGAAGGAGAGAGAGGTCAGTAAGACCCTGCCACTGAAGACACATGACTGATGGAATCTATTAATGAGAAAAAAACAATCTCATCTGAAGTCGAGTGCAATATTTAAGGATTTATTTCTGTGGGTGGTTTTTCGTAAAGTTGCCCTTTCTGAGAACGTGTCTAGGACATTGAGGACTTGGTGTAATGGATTCCTGACTTCAGATGTTCACTTTTCCTCCCTAAACCTCCAGTCAAATTTTGTTAAAGGCTCCAGGACAGTATTAGCTTTGTTTGTGAGGTTTGAGGCCACTTCTCCCTGAGTTAGTTTTGAGAAAAAGGGCTTTTCTTCGGAGGAGGAGGAGGAGGAGGAGGAGGAGGAGGAGGAGACAAGCATTTGTGGAATCTGGGGATTTCAGGGTAGGAAGTCTGATCAGAGACAAATGGAGTTTCACTAATCTTCCAGCATAGTGTCGGGAGGGTGGGGGCCACCCTGAGGTCTGGAGAACTGGGGCATATAAGCTCATGTACCTGTTGAGATCGGAAGAATCAAACTGCCATCACTGGGGACTTGGTGCTGGAGAGCGACAGCCTAGGGGCCAAGGTAAGCTGGTGACACGTAAGACAAAGTTGAAGCAGTTTCATACTGATGGCAGAATATCCATGATAGAAGGTTCTAAAGACATTTTTCTCTAGTGTCAAACCATAGGGGTTGTAGTGTGAAAGTCTGGTCCAAGTAGATAACAGTTCCGATGAGGATGAGAAATGTTTTTCTCAGAATCACTGAATTCACAGCCCTAAAATCTCAATAGATTGCCTGCTTGGATTCTTTTTGGGTTTTTTTTTTTCTGATTCTGTACATCTTTTTTCAAACTCCATGAAAACTTAATAAACCACAAGAGTCCATTCAGAATTATCTATTAGAGATTAGAAGTAAACGTGTTTTCACATAGTTTTTGATGGTTCTGATTAGATCCTTGCTTATCTTTTCCCACAACCATGTACACAGCGAGAATGCCCTCAACACAGGCTCAGCCCTAATCCCATTCCAAACTGACTGAATATTGATCACCTTCTGCTATCAGCATAGTTAGGCACAGGTTCTGAGTGTCTTGCCCAAGCTACAAAATTTTGTGGTGGCGTGGACCATTGGAGCCCAGAGATGACAGAGGTCCCATGGCCACCTAACATCCATGAGGGAGGGAGCTTAAAAGTGGGGCTATGCTGGGCGGACCTAGGAAAACTGTCAGTCATTGCGTTCCTGCTGGATGGAAGGTGCTTTGTGAGCTGCAGAAGTCCTTCCCTCCAGGAGTTTATGGAAGAAATGAGAATGTGTGTAAAAAAGATGAAACAAGACATGCCCCGGTGGAGCAGTGGTTAGGTCAGTCGCCTCCAAAGGAGTGCAGGCCACATGACCCTAGGTTTGATTCCCAGTCTGTGGGGGCAGGGGGGTTAGGGAGGCAACCAGTATAAACAACTGAATTAAAGAAAAATGCTTCTTCCTTAAAAAAAAAAAAAAAAGCTAAAACAGAAGATTCCCTCCTCATCTTTAACTCTTGAGCACTACGCTACAGAGACTAGAACAGGAAAAGTTTATAAAATAGAGGGCTAACAGGCATCTTCAACTTCTTTTTTTTTTTTTATGCTACTATTGTAGTTACCATTATTTCAAAAAAGAAAGCACACTTTAACCCTTTGAAAACTGGGAAAAGCATCTTAGAATAAAAGACAGGTTTACTGTTCTTACTTTTTTTTTGTGCTGGATTTCAGAATGTACTGCCTCTGAGCTCTAGTACAGATTTTAGGGTTGATTGATTTGTAATTGATTGTGATTTGATTTAGGATTGATTAATTGATTCACATTTAGCAAGAACAGAATTTTGAATATGCAAATTTAACTTTAAATTTCTAAGATACTTAGAAAAAAAAAAGACCTAATTAATATAGTGGCAGAAGGCCTTGGAGGATATTATCAGTTTACCAAAATATTATCTACTCACAAGAAAAAAAAACATTTAAGAAAAAGCTAAAGCAGTTTCAGGAATAAGCATTATTAAGAAATTCTTTTAAAAAAATTTAATATCCCAATATTTTTATTGAATAAGAGCTAAATTTGTTAGGTGTTTATTATTTGCCAAGTGCTGCCCTAAATACTTTTTTACATGGATTTTCTTATTTAATTCTAACAATCTTTTTAGATAGATGATGCTGCTATGGAAATTATTTAGTTTATGTACAGTTTTTCCCTGTGAGATAGCCAGCTTTATTATGGAATCATAAATCTGGGTGATCATCATATAAATGTTATGTCAGCCTTTCAATAGAACTGATAAAAATGTGGATTAAGAATATTCCAGTTATATGAGACTCTGCCACAGCTGGGTGCTCTTATGTTTTATACACCACCACCCTCAACACACACACCATTTAGGTTTCCAGGCTCCAGGTCTGATTGACAGTCACTCAATAATCCTTCACTTATAAACAGCTAACATGGGCAAGACAGAATGTTAGATATTGAGGAATGTAAAAGTATGTGTGTGCATGTGAGAGAGAGATGGGAAGGGGGGTCTTTTATCAGGAGTTGACGTAATCCAGTTGGGTTGAGAAGACTTGCTTAGAAAAGAAAAGCTCATAGTTTGAAGGGAGCATTGTGTCAGATCAAACATAGGACAGGGGTCTGCCAATGATGGGCCAGTCCAGGCCACTTCCTGTTTTTGTACAGCCTATGAGCTAAGAATGGGTTTTATATTTAAAACATTGTAAAACAAAACAAAAACAATGATGACGACTATGTGCTGGAATCTATGGGACTCATAAAACTGCCCCTTCACTGAAAAGTTTGCCAATTTCTGGGATATAAAACAATCACAGTTAGAAGGCTGTGTCCAAAGGGTGTCTGTGGCCTGGTGTGGTCTGGGAGGGCCTCACAGAGACCCAGAATTTGTATTGGACTGTAATTCAGACTGCTGGTGAAGAAGAGATGTTTGTGGAAGTGTGCAGGTGTGGATTCGACTGTAAATCCGTCAGGTAGATTATTTGAAGGCTTTTGTTGGTCTTTGTTGTTGGTTATGTCTCTTTGGAAAGGTTTGGTTTGGTTTTTCTTTTCTTGAATATTTTATTCTTACTCCTTCTAGAAAATGATTAAAGTCCGTATTTATTCCTTGTGCTGTTATTTATGGCCTTCTTAGTCTGGTCTTGCCTTGTCTTTCTAACCTTGTGTACCACTGCTGAGCATGATAACATTGAAAAAGGAATTGCATATGTTAAATGCTGATGCTAAAGCAGGAGTAGATTTAACAAAAGGACCATTAGAGTATAAAGTTTAGAGAAGGGAGCAGCAGGTTTCTTCTACAAAGGACCAAATAATAAATATTTTCATCCTTGCAGACCAACTACTCAGCTCTGCTGTTATAACAGGGAGACAGCCATACACATCTGTAAATATGCAAATGAATGAGCCTTGCTTTGACCCAGTAAAACTTTATTTGCAAAATCAGGTGACTGAACAGATTTGGCCGCAGATCATAGTCTGCCTGCACCTGCATTAGAGTATTTCTAGGTACTTAGAAGTTATTTTAAATGTCCATAGCACTGATTGCCTTTTTAAACAGTTGGAATATAATACGTTCACATAATAAAAATTCATCAATACAGAAGACTTTGTCATGGGAAGTGAACCATCCATCCATGCCCTGGTCCCCACTCTAGGGAACAGCTGCTGCCCTCATGCCCAGTTTCTTGACTGTCTTTTCAAAATGAGTCTATACATAAGAACACACACATGTATTAGTAGCTTATGGAAGACACTGTTCTGTGTCTCCCTTTTTTATATGAATACACAGAGACACACTACTTTATAATTACAAAATAAATATTGCTTTGTTTTCTGGGTTTTGGGTCAGGTTTTTTTTTGTTCGTTTCTGGTTTTTTTACATTTTTCAATATGTCTCAAAGATCCACACCTCTTTGGGTCCTCTAATGCTTTATTGTCTTTAAAGTACAAGAAAGAGCAGAGAAATTTATCCCATCTTTCTATTTCTTATTCCCAAATTAAAGGTAAAATTTTTTAGCCATATCAAGACCAGTTTTTTCTTACATCCTGTTTCAAGATTTCTGTTAGTCTCCTTACTTAATGGTCATGGGAGCTGAGTTGCAGAAAGAAATTAAGAGGAACTTGCTGTAATGACAAAGGAGGAAGAAAGGACAGTAACATTCGTAGTGTAGATAATTTTTCACCACTCAGGAATCTGGGGTTTAATCCCTACAATGCCTGTTGTAGTACATAGTGCAGACATACCTTATTGAAGAAACTTGACTTAAATCATTTCTGTGGTTTTCAGCTGCTTAGACCTGGAGCAGTGTTCTCTGAAGGTCTTGGAACCTGAAGGAAGTCCAAGCCTTTGTTTACTGAAGCTAATGGGTGAGAAAGGTTGTACAGTCATGGAACTGAGTGACTTACTGCATGCGATGGAACACACAGAAGTTCTTCAGCTGCTCAGCCGTCCAGGTAAGCTTTTCTTTAAGTGTATTCTCTAGAAGTTCATGAATGCAAACCTAGAGGGAAGTATCTCATGAGACCAGATGAATTGTGTTAAATATTTTTGGAAGATGTAAATGTGTGAAGCCTCATCCCTTCCCCCAGGATGAGAATAAGGAACACATAAAAACCAATATAATGTGTAAATATTGATTGAATTGTGGTTCAAAAACTGTCAAAGACATTTTGGAGACAATTGGAATCATTTAAATGTAACCTACATATTAAATATTAGGGAATTATCATGATTATGGTGTGGTAAATCTATAGAAAAATGTCTTTATTCCAAAGAAATTTGTAAAGTATTTAAGGGTTAGATTTCTATAACTTTCATTGAATTGTACAGAAAAATAATATACATTTGTAGACAGACAGGTGGATGGATGAGTTAAAGCAAGTAAAATTATTTGCCAACATGATGCTTTTAAAGTGTTGATTCTACCCTGTGATTTTTTTCTGACTACCCCAATATTGAGTGAGGTTTCTTACTTGAAAGTTTGAATATGCAAAACAGGAAATAGTTCCTCCTCTCCCAATTACAGATGGAGTAGGTTGATGATCTGAGTCTCCTGAGGCAGCAGCACTGCAGACCTTCTTTCTCAGAAGTTTGGGGCCTCAGGAACACATGGTAGGGTGTTGTATTATCAATTACATGTACCAGAAATGAACCCCAACTTAGATCAACATAAGGAAGGATGTTGGTTCTTCTAACTAAAAAGTCTGGAAATAGTTTGGGTTTCAAGAGAGGCAAGGAATAGCCCTATTTCCAAGGAATTGGTTTGTTTTTGTCTTTACTATTCCTTTCTTGTTATTGGCTTCCTTCCAAAACTGATTTTCCATATGGTTGCAAAGTATCAACTAGTAGTTCCTTGCATTCATCTTTGTCCCAGCAAAATTCATAAGATTCACTCTAGTTAAGCAGTTTTGGTCACATACCTGTCCCTACACCTGTGGCTGTGGCTAGAGCAATGGCATGCTCTGATTTTCCTGGCTAAGGGCCAGGAATGGAGTTGGTTTGACTCAACTTTCTGGAAAGCACATGGGTCACCAAACAAAATTAGACCTGTTGGAAGGGGAAGAGGAATAATAGATTCTCGGGGAGGTAATAAAAAGTCTGCTACAAATGGGTACGCCCTGGTGGAGCAGCAGTTACGTCAGTCGCCTCCAAAGGAGCGCAGGTCACATACCCCTGGGTTCAAGTCCCAGGTCCAAGGGCAAACAACCAACGTGATAACAAATAAAAAATAAACAAACGCTTCTTCCCCATGTCTTCCTCCCTGCCTACCTACTCGCCTTCATTCCTGCCTACACCTTTCCTTTAAAAAAAAAAGTCTAGTACAAGTGGAATTTGTGTCTGAGTCAGGAAACTTGGACTCTCAAGCTACCCGCTGCTTACTCAGGCCTGTTGAAGATGATAAAATAGACCTCCTAAAAGTGCCTCCCTTGTCTTAGGACTTGTTTCGGGTGCTTGGTGTATGTTTCTCAGTACCTCTTTATTCCAAGAGGTAGGAATAGGGGGTAGGAGTAGCTATATTGCAGCTACTTAGATGCAATTGTTTGTCACATTCTGTCAACTTCTTAAGGTGACATTGTTTAATCTTTACATCCCCACTACCTCGAAATAGTACCTGGAAGTTGTGGCATTGGAAATCCACCAGGGCACTCAATTACTACTAAGCTCTCATAGGCCATAGAGTACCAGGCCTTGTGAGAATTTAAGAAAACCTCTGTGAGAAGTAAATATAACTCTATAGCCTCACTATCCCTTCCAGTACTTACACTTAAACTCTGACCATTGGTTGCCCCATCCAGAAAATGAGAGTGCACGCTCTCTACCTTTCAAGAGTCCTGGGAGTTACATGAAGTTACGCTATGTTGAATTACAATAACTGAGACCTTGCATCTCATGATTTGTGTGTGATCACTGGCCTGAGACCTAGGATTTCTCGTTTTTCAAAGTTTCTCATATGTGAAACTGGCTTGACTCAAATCGAGTCAAATATTTATGTGTAATTTTCTGCCTAAAATGTGTAAACTGTATATATATATATATATATATATAAAATTTATTTATTTTTTTTTTAATTTAAAGGAAAGGTAAAGGCAGGAATGAAGGCAAGTCAGCAGGCAAGCAGGCAGGCAGGCAGGAAGAGAGAGGAGGGAATAGTATTTTTATTTGACTTTCATTTAATTCTTTGCATTGGTTGTCTCCCCACTCCCACCCGGTCCCCAGGTGGGGGACTCATATCCCCCTGGGTATGTGGCCTGCACCTAACTCCACCAGGGGGCGCCTAAACAATATTGAGTATTGTGATTTTTTTGACAACTCAGCAGTGAATACAGTGCCATTCTAATAGACATCAGTAATCTTCTGAAAAAAAAAATTTCTACTCTTTTCTCTGAATAGTAGATTTAGCACTTTACTGTCATCATTCCCCTGTGTAGATTGTTCTGATAATTGGCTACAGACTTTTTCAAAGTTATCCCCTGGGATTTTTTCTGTATTTGAAGGGAGAATAGGAAAACAGTTTCTACATTACCAGTTATGCAACATTTCTGTGAAGTTTTATGTTGCACTAGCCATAGAGCATCCACTATGAATCAGTTGTTACTTAAAAGTTAATTACTGATTTAAGATGAAATATTTGGGGATCTGATAAAGTCCATAAATTTCAAAAAGAAGTGTACAGTCAACTCTCTATCTGCATCTTAATTTATTTTAATCATAAAGTTTACTGAAAGAGTTGGAGATGGGATGTAAAGGCTTGATAAGAAAATTAAAATTTTCTCAAAAGTTACATATTAATTTACTATAATTCCATGTAGAATTTCATAGAATTTTGTGTGAATTGAATACAAAATTAGCTGATTATGTATGAAAGTTAAATGCCTAAAACTATGAAAAGAGGAAATTGGAATCTGATATTACAAAATACTGGTTAATAGACCAGAAAAAGCAAATTGAAGTAATGCTATTTTACACCCAATAAAAAGATGCTGTTGCTGGTGGGGATGTGGAGAAACGGTGCTCTCGTCCATTGCTGAGGGAAATGTAAGTGCTGCAGGCTCTCTGGAAAACAATCTGATAACACCTATTAAAACCTACAAGACATACACCCTGCATCCAGCTAATTTACTCCTAAAATCCCCTCCCCTAGAAACGAGTACACCAGTGTACAGGAGCATGTTTATTGCCTCATTGGGAAAAAAAGCAAATGCCCAATATTGGGAGAATGGGGAATTCAGTTTTGGTATTTTTTTTGAAGTCATCAAAAACATGAATTAGACCTATACAAGTTGACATGAATAAAATTTCACAAGATTATATAGACTGAGGAAAACAGGATGAAAGGGCTTTTGTTTCTCCTTCAATATAACAGAAACCTATATAAAATGTATGTATTTGTCTATATAGGTCTGAATCTATCTGCATCTTTTAGGGATAATTTAAAATTTACTGTAGTTACAGATACTAGAAAAAAAATAGAAATGTAGAGAAGAGTTTTTTTTAATTATTTTTTTAAAGAGGAAGGAAGCAGGAAGGGAGGGAGAAAGAGGAGGAAGAAGCATTTTTTGTTTACTTCGCTGTTCATTGTGGTTGAACCCCCCACCCCCCCACCCCCACTCCAGGCTGGGTTGTAGATTCAGGTCCTTGGGCTTTATGTGGGCTGCACCAGAGCCAGGGTCTTAATGCCTGAACCACCAGGGCACGCCAGAGTGTTTACTTTAATGAGGATATTGAGAATGAAAATATTTTAATTATGCGAAGAGTGTGAACTCTAATAGAATCAACTTAATTTGGGGTTTTGCTCATTCATTCAGCAAATGCTTACTATATTCCAATACCTTTGCTATTCCAGGTATTGGGGTTGACACTGTGAATTCAAAGATGACGAAATGAGAGTCCCCAAATATTCCAGACAGTGATGTAGGTGCAGGCTGTGTAAAGCCCAAGGACCAGGGCTTCCAGACCCAGTGCTGAGAGAAGCGGGGAAAAAGAAACAAAAACACTCATAGTCTATAGAAGAGATGAGCAAGTAGATGGTTACATCTAATACTGTCATAAAAGCAAGTGTATGTTGGCACGCCCTGGTGGAGCAGCAGTTAGGTCGATCGCCTCTCAAGGGCACAGGCCACACACCCCTAGGTTCCAGTCCCGGACCTGTAGGGAAGCAATCAGTGGGAACAACTAAATAAAATAAATAAAGATGCTTCTTCCTCCTCTCTCTTCCTGCCTGCCTGCTCACCTTCATTCCTGTCTGTACCTTTCCTTTAAAAAAACAAAAACAAGTATACATATAAAGTTAGTTTATCTGATTGCTAATTTTTCTCTTTCCGTGCATTCCTGAATGTTGGTGGCAATGCAAACAAGTCTAATAGTGTCTGTTTCCTGTAGTAATAGAGTTTACAGCAGACATTCGTCTTACTCCACTGACTCCCTGACTGTCATCAGAGAAAGGTCTGGGCTGAGAGAGCTGGGTTCTAAGATGCTGCGAGCCTCTGAGCAGACCTGTCAGGCCTACGTGGAGGGAGAAGGGGGAACTTCAGATTTATTTTCATCTTATTTGCTGTTCTCCTTTCCAGTTGTTTGTGGAGTGACAGCCAGAGATAGCTATCGATGGCGCGGAGTTTCTGTTTTTGAGAAACTGACGCCTTTCTTTTGCAGGTTTGCACTGATAGACCCACTAGAAGCGGGGTCCAAGTTCCCCGTCTGTAAGGGAAGAATTTCATTGATGAGGAGCCAACTTCAGTGATCCCTCACTTAGTGGGAGGTCTGAACCAAGTGTACCTCACCCCCAAATGTTGCTGTCTGGGTCTAACACCTAATATGTTTCTTCAAAAACCCCAGAGGATTGGGGCATATATCCCTCTTCTGCTTTCTCTCCAGTTGGCTTTCTCCACAGCACATGGGGTGGCCAGCTGGCCCCTCAGCCTGCTCTGTGTTAGAGAATTCACTCACCATTTTTATGTGTGGGTGGTGTCTGTCCCCGTCTCAAGTGCCGATTGTTTCCCCATGGTATTCCTTTGGTTGTGGGGCAGGAGCTATTAAATAAATGTTCTGAAGTTCCTGTGAATTTCTGAGTCTCTGGTGATTTTTTCAGACCTTTATTCTTTCAGCGAAGCCCAAAGGACCCTGATCTCAAAGCAACTATTACTGGCATCCGTGTCCTGGCAAACGTACATGGACGTAGATGTGTGGCTCGAGATATTTTGTTTGTTTCTTTTGTTTTAAGTGAAGACATTTGGAGTGCAGATGCACAGGCTCTGTAGATTAGCGTTAGGACGATCACAAATTGCTGCTAAGAAAATAATGTCCTGAATTGACTAAGCAGAGGTCAGACAGTGGAGGAGACATCGGGAGAATGAACGTTCCACTGATGAACGTTCCCACCTCTGGTTTTGTGGTGTTGCCATGTGATCTCCTTCACATACAAGGCGCTGCCCTCCTGTCACATGTCAGCTGGCCCTGCTGCAGTTTCGTGGTGTCTCTTCCGTGGCAGCTATGTCATGTGTCCCACCTCTTTTTTATTTCCTCTCTCTTCCCTTTTTTCTTTAATTCCTTGTGGTTTGTTTATTGTTATATTTCTGATATCAGCTTTCTTTTTATTACCCTCTTGGTTGCCACAGAGAAAGTTTTTTGAATATTATTCTTTAGTTTCTAAATACCTTTATGTCACATTTTATCTTTATGATTCTATCAAATAACAGAATAGTACTATTATGAAATGTTTAAATTTTGTCAACAAATGTGTGTATAGAAAATGAGATTTCTAGACGTTATCATTTGACCATTGTCACAGTTGGTAGAATTAGAGCCCACGTCTACTGACCCTGACCTGGACTCAGTGTCATTTCTATAATGCTAGGAAATCTCTCAGTAGTTTGGGAAATTTAGTTTTGGATTATTAGCTCAGTTGCCTCTGTGACCTACAGGCTTCATTTTTTCCTTCTAAATTATTCCTTTTTTTTTTTTTAAAGGAAGGGTACAGGCAGGAATGGAGGTGAGTAGGCACAAGAAGAGAGAAACAGAAGAAGCACTTTATTTTTACTTAGTTGTTCACAGTGGCTGTTCCCCTGCCCCAGGTCTTGAACCCTGGACCCTGGGATGTCTGTGGGACTGCTCCCAGGTGTGCTAGACCGCTAGGCCACCAACGCATGCCCACTTCTTAAAAATTATTCCAATAGTGTATCTTACTTGTAAGGGTCTTCTCTTATTCCATGAATGACAAATTCTCAAAAGGACAGTATTGAAAAATGAAAAGAAGCAGATGGTATGTGTGAGGAGTGGTAAGTGAGGTCTAAAAGAATGTTTGCTTGCCAGGCTGGTCAAGGTCATTGGAAATGTAGAAGAATAAGGGATATGATGAGGAGACAAGGCTGACCGCAATAGATGCAAATGTAAATTGACTTATAAGAGGAAATTGCAGGGCATTCTGTTTTACATATAGAGTGTTATAAGAGGGGACCCTGGTGGAATATCCATTTAGTCAGCAGCCTTCAGCCAAGAGCACAGTCCACATACATCCCAAGGACCTGTGTTCAAGACCCAGGGCCGGGGTGAACAACCAAGATGAACAGCTAACTAAAATTAAGCGCTTCTTCATCCTACCTCTGCTCGCCTTCATTCCTGCCTGCACCTTTCCTTAAAAAAAAGAACAAAACAAAAAACAGGAATATTGTAAGAGGGATAAACATGGAATAGTTCTTTTATAATGGGGTGATTGTTGATGGAAGAGGAATGTTATTTATTCTGGAATACTATGAGGCATGTGAGAGTTCAGAAATTTTCAGAATAACGTGGAGAGGGAGAATTATGGAAGCTGACGGGGAAATGGTGTGTGGCATCTGAAAAGACATGCTCTGTGATGTATGCGAGAGATCTGCTCCGGAACAAGCCGTTTGCTGATGACCTCCATGTGTAAGGGCCTTGTGACAGGGAGACATTTAAAGGGAACCTATGATTCCTGTGTCAAGTCAAGAATCCCGCTCATTTATCGCTCTTGTCATTCCAGCTGGGGTTTGTTTCATTGCTTGCCGTCATGCTGCTGCGCATCTACATAGGTGTGTGTTGACAGCACCGTCCTCATGTTCCATCAAACCCCATCAGATTCTCCCCGGCTTACAGGAAATCAAGTAACCTCTTTGACTTCTCTGAGATGTTATCTGAAAACAGGCTTGTTTGCCAGGAAGCTGTGCATTCACCCTGTAACACAGAACTTTCATGTGTGTTCTCCACAGCGCTGTGCCATCTTCCTTCCCTACCTTTGTTCAGCACCTCTGACTAGTGAGCGCGGCGTGAGGGTGGTTCCGGCCACCGACGTTCCCTGTCACAGGTTCCCTGTCGCACCACGCTCTGTGGAAGGAAGCAAATAGGTGCGGTTAGAACATGGGAGGGAGTGTGACTTCTTTCCTTTACTACTCACCGAGGGCGGTTTGCAAGTCACATTTTGCCTTTCAAATTCTCAATCTTTGAAGCAGTGCAGAGTAAATATGTGTGTTTACTTACTTGCTGAAGACCGGACTTCTACGGTTCATACGCGGCAGATGCACAAACTGCGAATCTGAATGTGTATTCAAATCGTTTGCTCTGGTCTCCCACACTACGGGAGGATACCTCTCAGCACATCCTGGCCACATGGGCCCTTGTCACTAGTCATTCAATCCTTTGGAAGGCACTATGGGGAGAGAGCCATTTAATTTCCATCATTCCCATCTCTCTGTAATAGAAAGATCTGCCTCCATGCATGTGAAGAAACCATCACGGTGCCAGACAGGCCCTCTGCCTGGCACACTGCCTTTCATCAGAGAGGCTCACTGTGGCAGCAGGGTTTGGACAGGAGAGGCACGAAGCATCGCTGGAAAAGGAAAAGTGAGGTGATGGGTGTGTTCATTAGTTTTACTGCCGTCACCACTTCTCACTGTGTACCTGTATTAAATCATCAAGGTGTCTGCCTTACAAGCACAATATGCATTTGTCAGTTAAGCCTCAACAAACAGAGGGATGACTGCTGAGACAGCAAAAGCAGGAGGATTGTAGCTTTACATCCTGCTTCTGCCTTTTTAAAAAGAAAAAAAAATATTAGTCTGAGAGATTTACATAATCTACCCAAGGTAATGTAAATGACTTTCTGCAAAGTATTTAACTTCATTTGCTTCATTGTAGCAGGTCTAATAATATCAAACATGATGGGTAGTTTGAAGGTTAGAGATCAAAACATCTGGCCGTAGATTACTGCTGTAGTCATTTTTTATCATCATCATCATTATTGTTATTACACACAGTCATTCAACAAATATGCACCGATCACTGCCCATACGTCAGGCACTACTCTTGGCATCAGGTATACTGATCACTAGGATAAACAAGGTGTTTGCTTTTATGGAGCTTCTGTTTTAGTCCATGAGACAGTCAGAAACTGAGCTGTCAATGATTTGTACAGTGAAGTCCACATAGTGAGGTGATTGCAATAGGGAACTGAAGTACCCAATTTAGAGGTGTTCCCTAGGGAGACTGGAGACCTAAATGATGAGAAAGAGCCTTGAAACAACAGGGAGCCGCGGGGTGGGCAGGTCAGGTAAGCTTCCTGAAGGAAGAGGACCCGCAGGGCTGGAGCACCGTGCTAGGAGAACAGCAGGCGGCACAGTTCGAGAAGCCAGTGCCTGTTGGGCCTTGTTGGCCACAGGAAGGAATCTGGCCTTGTTCTAAGTCGAGTGGATGCTCCATAGAAGATTTTAATCAGAGGAGTGATACAGACTCATTTATTTTTTAAAAAGCCATTCAGACTGCTGGTTGGAAGCACACGGAACAAGTTTGCAGACTAGCAGTTCAGACTAAAAGCCGATGGCAGCTGGTCCAAGGTCATGGCAGTGGAGGCGGTCAGACACGGAAAAGCTCTGCTGACGCACTTGCAGCTGAGTGCCCGTGGAGAGCATGGCAGCGAGGGGCGTGGCAGGGATGGCTGCTCAGATGCGTCCCGTGTAACTGAACACGTGGGGACAGGCTGGAAACTGGTGTATCTTCTGTGGTACAAAGAAGACCCGGAGATCTCCTATCAGCAGGGATTGGGGACCTGTCAAGTTCGAGGTGGCTATAAGATGTCCACGTTTTACAGCCAGTTTCACCACAGCTGCTGCATTTTTCAGATTTATACGTGTTTCTTTCTGTGGTTGTTACAGCTGTTTTTCTTATCACACCTAAGCTCTGAAGATGAGAATCTTTGTTTCTTAAAATTGTGACGTTGAGTCTGCTGGCAGAGGAGTGGTATGCGGCAGCTTTCAGGTGCACTCTTGTGGACGCGCTGCTTTGAGTGAGACTGCTCATCCCGTTTTCTGGCTTCAGCGTGTCACAAAATTCCCAAAAATGGTTCCTTTAACCATCCTGTGCTACTTAGCATCCACAGAAAGGATGAGTGACTATGAAAGCTCTCCCTTGGGAAGAGTGCTAAATTCTTTTCTGAAGGATTTTATACTTAATAAAGATTTTCTAGCGTTTCTCCAGACCCTCCAAATAAAATGAGTTCAATAAATATCGGGAATTTCAGGGGAATTTTTTTGTTTTTGTTTCAGGAAAGGGAGAAGCAGCATTTTAAAGGGAGGGAGAGGAGGGTAGAGGAGAAGAGCAAACAGCATTTTTTAAATTTGTTTTTGGGTGTTCACGCTGGCCCCGGTTCACACACCCGGGTCCCTGGGCTTCACACGGTCTGCGCCCCGCTTAGCACCTGAACCACCAGGGCGTGCCTGGATTTCCCTTTCATTTGTTACTTTTCTGGCATAGATTGTATGCACCCATTTTTCTTATATACTCTTTTTTCCCTAAAAATTTATAACTTTTGATGTAATGATATTGGTGTTATTTAGATAGTCTCCTCATCAGTTATAATCTTGTTTTTTGTTCCTTTGGTTTAGTGGATTGTAGAGGGAAAAGATATTGTGAGATCATATTCAAGACAGATGAGGAAAAAAATAAAAGTAGATATGGAAAATTAGGTTATATAAGGTTTGATGATCTTTTTTTCTTCCTCCCTGAAACCCAGTTTTGTGTATTATAACTTTGTCAAGTATAAAATTTCCTGGCTTTGGTCTCTTTTGTGTCAGTTATCTGTTGCTGCATAACAAATTTCCTCTCTACCGGAAGCTTAAAAAGCCACCATTTTTATTTTCTCGCGGTTTCTGAGGGTGGGAATCAGGAGTGGCTTTGCTGTGTGATCGGCCTCCAGGCCTCTCGGGGTAGCAGCCACGCTGTCAGCCCGGCTGGCCAGCGCGGCAGCCGTTGAATGGGGTTAGAAAGTCCTCTTCTCAGATGGCTCACTCAGCGGGGGACCCATGTTTTCCCCTAATCCTGAGCCTGTGTGCAGGCTGCCCCAGTGCCCTGACATGGCAGCAGACATGCCCCAGAAGGAATCAGCCAAAGAGGGAGAGAGGTAAGGAAGCGATCATAGTGGGTTGTCCACGCTAGGATTTTCTTCAACGCTCCTGTCAAGTTTCCCAAGTTTGGATGCTGACAGTCATTTCTCAAGTGAGAAATGTTTGCATTGCGTGTATCAAATTTATATCCTGCTGTTCTGTTCTCTGCTCTCCTGCTTGCAGAATATTTTTCATTTTGACATGAAATCATAGCATTGAGATTCAGATGTCTTCTGCAGACATTTTCAGTGGCATTTCAACTCAGCACTTGTCGTAGTAATCTGCCCTAACTCAGTTGAAGTGCCAGCCTTATGTGTATTTATGACCAAGTACTCAGAGCTGGCCCTGAGAACTATATTATGACAGCTGCCTGCCTATCATAATTTTTTTTTTTTTTTGAAGAAAGATGCAGACAGGAATGAAGGTGAGCAGAGGCAGAGAGGAAAAAAGAGGAGGAAGAAGCACTTTATTTTATTTTTTTATATAGTTGTTCATCTTGATTGCTCTCCCTGGCTCCAGGACACAAACCTATGTCCTTGGGATGTACGTGAACTGCGCTCAGCCGGAGATGGCGAACAAAACCGCTATTCCACCAGCACGTCCCTGCAGATATCTTTTATAAGGTGCATCCTAATTCCAGGAGTGTTAGAATGTGGGAAAAACATTTCTAAGAATTGAAGAATCAAGGCAAACAATTTTCTCCCCATAGTGGGGAAGTACAGTAGATCAAAGTCTGCAGATGAGTTTCTTTCCACCTAGTTTTGCAGTGCCTGGAACTCACCAACCCGTAATATTTGGAGTACGATGTGAAAGATTATGAAATAATCCTTTTGGTTTCAGAAATATTAAACAAGGAAAACCCCTCTTCGTGGCTTTATTTGTTTCTTTTTTTTTATTTTAAGGAATAAAGATTACTGTGAACCCAGAATCAAAGGCGGTCTTGGCTGGACAGTTTGTAAAACTGTGTTGCCGGGCAAGTGGACACCCTTTCGTGCAATACCAGTGGTTCAAAATGAACAGAGAGGTAATTCTCAAATGTCTCTAAGTCATGAGAGAACGATAAGTTCATTGGCCCTGTTGTCTTTAATGTGTTTTTAGGAATTTTTGTAAAAGGACTCAAATCCTTTAAAAGTTGACGGAACACTTTTCAATGACAGATATTTTTCTACTAGTGAATTTTTGGAAGACTTGTAGGAGAAACAACTCTGGCTAATGGATTTGTGAAAGACTGGAATTCTAAGACTTTAATCCTAAATTATTCACGAGGTTGTTTTTTTTCTTTTAAGTAACAAATATTTTAGAACTTGGAAAAAGTATATGCCTTTCAAAGCTCCGAAGAAATCAGATGCTTTGCACAGTGCATTTATTAAGTTGTGTGGTTTTTTGGGTTTTTTTGATGAGTCGTTCATGTGTATTCTCTTGTCGATTCTTTCATAGATTCCAAAAGGAAATGCATCAGAGCTTACTTTTAACACAGTGCATGTAAAAGATGCAGGCTTTTACGTCTGTCGAGTTAATAATAATTTCACCTTTGAATTCAGCCAGTGGTCACAGCTGGATGTTTTTGATATCACAGAAGTAACAGAAAGCTTCCAGAGTAAGTGATAAATTAAGTTGAATGTTGGGATGGAAATGGCCTTATTTACTTTATTATAAATGTTTACTTTGAAATCATTTTGCAGTCTCAAAAATAGTACCTTAAAGCCCACATCTGTGTTCACCTAACATTGATGCCACCAGTTAAGATTTTATCCTGTGTGCTTTGACCCTCTTTCTCCCTGGCAGGCACTCACACACACTTGCCTGGGGAGAACAAAGATCCCTCTGAGTCTGGCCCCGCTGCTGACCTCTTCAAGTTTGTCCTTTTCCCACACTGCTGCATTACTTCTAAAAAAGTCGAGACTTAGTCCAATAACTAGTATTAATAAAAGAATTCCACTCTGAAATAAAAGTAGCTATCAGATATTATTTTATTTATGCACACTCACAGTCAAGAACTTTATTCTTTGTCATTTTTACCAGACAAAAAGAGTAAAACACTCTTTATTACCAGTCTCTGTCTTCCCTTCCTCTCTCTGTTTAACTTTTTTACACCTAAACAAATAGTTCCCCAAAACAGTCATATCTTTCTGCACTATATTTAATGCACGTAATGAACTTTTGGGGAATGCGTGTATAATGGACCTTATTCATCCAACAAGTCCTGATCATCGGCAGTGCTGTGGACATTAGCTTCATGCTGGAGATTTCATACGACACAGTACTGACAAACCCTCTGTTCTCGAGGAACTTAGAGTAATAACTGAGTTTAATAAGTAAGGCTTTCTGCTGTCTGTCTTGGGAAGAAGTGTTAGTGGTGATGAATCCATATTTATTCAATGTTTAATACAAAACTCCTCATTTTAATAAGTCAAGTGAAATCAAGCTGTAAATAGAGCTTTTTGCGTTGAACAGGAATATCACTCAAGGTGTTAATAAGTTTTTCACTTTCCCCTAAAAAAAGATTCTGTGGCCAAACACATTTGGAAATCTCTTGAATTATTTTCCCCTCTTAAATTCACAATGCATACTCACACATTGACATCTCTAAGAAGCCCTGCAATGAAGAAATCTCAATCTGTTTGACCCAATATTCTAAGCTTATTTCTCCATGGCATCCTTTTATCCCCAGAACATCTTTACATATTTTTAGAAGTGTTACAGCTTCATGAAGCACAGTTTGAGAAATGGTATAAAGTTTGTAAAAGATAGTGATTGGTGTTCTGACACCCCTGGGGCTAGAGATGGCCACAGTGCAGACCCTGTAACGTGGAGACTCCAGGTGGGGATTAAAAAGAAGTGACAGGCGAACTTGAGAACACAGCAATCCTTAAAAAGTAAAGGGGAAGTTGTTTTTTATTTTTAGCCTATAAATGTTTATGTTCAATGATACTTTTAATTGAAGGAAGTGTGGATGGCATCTCTGAATCCAAGTTGCAAATCTGTGTTGAACCGAAGGCCCAGCAGCTGACGCCTGGCAGCACACTGGTTTTACAGTGTTTTGCTGTCGGAAGTCCTATTCCTCAGTACCAGTGGTTCAAAGATGAATTACCATTGATGCACGAGACGAAAAAGCTGTACATGGTAAGAAGTTGGTTTGCAGGGGGGTTTGTGTTAACGTGTAAAATAAATAGTAAAGGGAAAAGTGAAGTGAACATTGAGCTTCATTTTGAGGGGGATGCTTTAGTGTTTGCAGTATTTTTGTTTCAAATCCCTTGTTTTGATTGATTCTTCTATTTGCAGAAGCAGTAGCGCATGGCACCATCCCACAACTGAGAGTTTATAGGCAAAATGTCAAGGGCTGTTACACCAAATTTTGTGTCATCTACTCGCTAGTATTTAACCTAACAAACAGATACTCTCAGAATGCAGAATGTCTAAAGCCTTTGGAAATGTTTTCTGGGTTTTTCTTGTTTTTCTAATACAAAACAACTCTTTCTCCAAGCCAGTTTCAATGAAAACTGAAGAGGAGATGTGTGTGTTCTCATGTTGGTACAGGTGCCTTATGTGGATTTGGAGCATCAAGGAACCTATTGGTGCCGTGTACATAATGACCGGGACAGTCAAGACAGCGAGAAGGTAGACGTTGTCATAGGTAAGCAATGTGACTTGGTGCTGACAAGTGAGTATAAGAGAACGTAGACATGGAACATTCAAGCAATGGAAGTGCTAATGTTCTTACCACCTTTTATTTAATGTGTTAAGTATGAGGAATTACATTTTTTTTTTAAGAGGAGGATGGGAGAGGAGGGAGAAAGGAAGAAAGAAGCATGGTTATTTAACTCATTAGTTTTATTTTTGTTTTATTCCACTGACCTTGTGTGTCACGAACCTGAGTCCTTGAGCTTTACATGGTTCTCACCCCAGACATCTCAGCCCCTGACCCCTAGGGGGCCAGGAATTACATTATTTATATAGAAATTGCAAAGATCCAAAAGAACCTGGCTAAAGGCTTTTTTATTGAGATCTTTTTTAAGTTATTTTTTAAGTTGACAGCTTAAACATATATGGCAAAAAATATTTCTTAAGACTTTAGCTATAAAAATCTTTATTTAATGAAAAAGACTTTTAGTCAAGTCTTTTTAAAACAAATATTACAGGCATGTGAGTTTATTGATCAAAAGTTCCCATCATGAAGTATGTAATTTAGATATTCTATTGAAACTGAATGCAACCATAGTATGTTGATAATAGGAGATGATGGCTTTGCCAGCATATAGCTACGCACTCTGTCGTGTGTTTGCTTGATGACTGTCCTCTCTAAGATCTTGACCGCAGTATATTCACTCCTGTTTTCTTTGGAACAAGGGCGAGCAGATGAAGCAGTGGAGTGCACCGAAGGTAGCACCATCATTCGGTTTGAAAGCAAATGTCCTGCATGCCGGCTCCTCTTGGCATTGGTGGTGTGCTCTGCTCACTGAGTGCAGCGATGGAAAAAATACTAGCTGTGAGGGAGAATTCTGACCGAGGGATGTTCTGTCTCTGTCTAAGGGGATTTATAAACTGCCGTAGACTCCATTCAGCTGATACACTCTTGAAGTTACTAATTTTTAATTGACTTTCCTCTGCATGGAAGAATAAAGTTTCTGTGCAGCATTTTCTGAACAGTGAACCTTTGCCATTCTTTAATTTTTTATTGCATTGACCCTTATTTGACATATTAAAATAAACCCATGTGTAGTGAACATTTGCAATTCTTAATGTTGGTTTTTATCTTCGTCAATGTTGTAAAAAGTATAAAGGGCTATGCTGTCATGGAGAGTTATTTAGACTATTTTACACAACCTTTAACCATGATAAGATGCTTCTCAAATACAAATGTTTCTATGGACGTTTCTGAAGATGCATCGTTTAACACATTGTACAGTATTAAATATTCTGTTTTTAATATATAATTGATATAAAAAAATGTGTTTTTGAAGGAACAAGACTGCAGATTCATCTAACACATTACCTTCGCCTCGTGAATGGACACCGACAGTCTTTCACTGCACGTGTCTCTGCACAAGGCAGCCAGTCTCTCACCTGAGCTGCAGTGTGTGCCTTTTGAAACTTAAGTTCTCTTCCTTAGCATGAGGAAGTATTGTACTGCAGTTAGGTTTGTGGATAGCAAAGTATTTTTTCAATCTCTGCCTCTTTAAACTACTATTTAACCTTAGACTCTATTGGATTAAGAAAATAATGTTGAATCTTATGTTTCCTAGTTTTCCTGTTCTTCACACCTCTACGCTATCACTTGGAAGTACATAATTACTGTTTTCCATCCCCAGGCATAGCTGTGAATGGGAATTCTCTAACCTGGTCAGTGGGCCCTACATGAGGAGAGCTGTGTGGAGAAATCCTAACCTAATTCCGCTTCCTTTTCTAACTCCTTTTCCCTCTAATTGCATGATTTTTAACAAACTTCCTAACATTAGACACTTGTAAGAAAAAACTGGCTTCAGTAATGCAGGTAGATGAATGTACTACTCTTTTTGTTTGTTTTTTAAGAATTATTTATTTAGAGGAAGGAAACAGGCAGGAACGAAGGCAAGTATGCAAGCAGACAGGAATAGAGAGGAGGAAGAAGCGTTTATGTTGTTTATTTTGGTTGTTCCCTCGTCAGGTCCCTGGCCTTTACAATGGACTGTGCCATCCAAAGCCATAGGCTTAACCACCGAGCCACCAAGGCATGCCAATTTCTGTGCTGTTTCTTTACCTCCAAGATTCTCCCTGTAATTTTTGCAGCAGCAAACACATTAAATAATAATTTTCAAATAAACATCTTCAGAACACATAGAGTAAAATCTAGCTAGAAAATAACTCCAAACATTTCAGATGGAAAAATTAGATCTAACTTTTCTTTCTAAAAGTCTACAAAGTTGAGTTGCTTTATAGTTGGTGAATTAAAGCATGAACTGTGTCCTACATATTTTTTACTTGTGGAACATGCTGTCTATTTCATTTTATGTATTAAACATACTTGATTGGGACTGGGAGTAAATGAAGCTCAAAGCCCTATGTCAGTCAGTGAAACATCCATGTGATAGTTGTAATGGGACGACAGTATATGCAAATTTTAAAAAAATCACTTAGTGTAGGGTGTTAGAGGAGGGGGATCCAAGAATGCCGACTGTGACGAAAGAACCTGAAGTCCTCCACATGGCCTGCACAGACTCAACGGGCAGGAGGTGGAAGAACAGCCTGACTTAAGTGTCTGTCAGTGAGTGGCGTCTGCATGGCTGAGGGTTAAAGAAATCACACACAGCCCTGGCCTGAAGTCAGACCACTCTTGCTTTAGCTGATTTTCTGTCACATTTCAGGACACATGTCTACTTGGAACATCTTAGAATAGTGTAACACCTGTAACTTAATGTTTTTATCTTCATAAAGAGGGGAAGAGGAAAATAGTGGCTATAATGTCATGGGTTTTTGTTTAGATGACTTTATCATTTAGCCAGGGGTAAAGCTTAACAATTCTGAAACCACTGTATCTCCAAAAACACATTATACTGGTCTAACCATGAGAAAAACAGACAAATCCCAATTGAGAGACATACTACAAAATACCTCACCGTAATCCCCACGTCTGTCAAAGTCATCAGAATAAGGGAAGTCTGGAAACCGTCGCAACTCACAGGGACCCAAGGAGACACAAGTAAATGTCATATGGGATCTCGAGTGGGGTCCTGGAACGACAGATACACCTTTCTGACATAAAATGTTAAAAAAGGGAAACACTCTGCACTGTCGTCACGGTAATTCAGTAAATCTTAAACTGCTCTGACATTAGAATTTTATATGAAAAAAGATCATTTGAGATTAATTCATTTCAAGAAGTGTCTAGACAGACCTGTCTCTTGACTGTTTTTATCCCATAACTGTGCAGAATATCTAAAACTAGGAGCAAATTATGAATGAGTCTACCTAACTTTTTGCCATTTAATGATGATGCTTGCAAATTAGAAGTCCTGAATGGTATCCACAACTGTTTTTCCTACTCAGTATTTGCATGGCTTCTCACAGCATTTAAAAAGTTCTAAACTGGTAAAGCATCTATAATGTAATAGCTCAAATCCTATTTCTTTGATTAGTCTTACTTTTTGTGCTAAATTGGTACTTAGATTATTTGAAACTAATCTACTTTCTCTTATTTTGTTTTAGAGGAATTAAATAATCTTGGGCATCCTGGTGAGTAATATAAGCAAATGATGGATTTTAGATTTTTAAGTTATTGAATATAATAAATATATTACAAATATTCTTTTACTGTAGTCATGCTGATAACTTTTTCTTAGTATAATGCCCTATTTTCAGTGTGAAATTAGTGTCTACATGAAGTACAATTTCATTGTACAATTTCATGAGGCTATTTTAAATATTCTAGATTATAAAACTAAGCATGGAAAATAAAATTTAATGAGGCAACATGAAGTATCACTGTATTTTTATCATTGTCTGTGACTCTGTGTCATAAAAGGGTAGTTCATGGGGGAAGTACATCATCTTTCATTTGAAAGACGAGAAGCATTCTTTGCAAGAGTGATGGGTGACATTTTGACTTTACCTGATCTCTGGCCCTGCTTCAGAATTGCACAGTCAGAACGTATCTGAACTGGTTGGGCAGGGTGTGTTTGTCTGAAGTAAGAGACATGTCATTGGGGCAGCTGGTCAGTGACCAGGAAGAGATTGGAGAGTTGGCAGGAGAAGTCAACACTCTTGACCACTCTGAATCAGAACAGATTTCTGAACAATTGAATCTGAAGGGAAAGCGTTCGCTGAGATAGAAAGCGTGCTAGTGAGGGCTGCGTCAAGACTGAAGACAGCTGTGTAGGTGACGAGCATTCGGAAAGACAGTGACACCTGGGAGTAGCTCTGAGATAACATGCAGGAGGAGAGTAAGAAGGCAGTTATATCAGCTAATATTTATAGAGGTCCCTCTTTTCTCGACTTGTCACTCCTCGTTTTTTGCCCCATAACTGTTTTTGCATTCTTGTACACTCATTTTGTTACTTAACATCCGTTATCATGGGGGGTGATCACACTGTGCTGAAACTAGACAAACCAGAGGCCACCATCACCCATGTATTCCTCCTGATGTATCACCCCACCTCAAATCCACTGATACTTTCCTTAAGCAGCCACAGCTAAGAACTGTTGGGGAACCGTCCTTCTTAATACAGCCAGTGGCTGCTCCTGCTCGAGTGAACGTCCCCCTTTCTTCAACTGGGCTATTAAGTCTTGCCCTTCAGTGAACATTCTGAAAAGTCATTTCAGGAAAACTTTTTCAAACAGCCACCACTGAGCTGCTTTTTTCCCATTATGTTCTTACTTCTCAAGAATTAGTGATACCAAAGCATTTGAGTTAAAAAAAAAAAAAAAAACTTTAGTAAGCTAGTAGGCAGACATCATTTAAAATGCAAACAAAATTACCCTCTCTAGAAGAGTAAACCAACGCATTTAACTGAACTCCACCTCCCTGCTTCTCTTCCTGCATCATGCTTCAGGAGTGGGAGGGATTTCTCTGTGGAATAGTCTTGCTCACTTCATAACTTGGGGCAGGTGACTTAATTCCTTTTCTGTACCATGTGGGTAGTAATAGAAAAGTGAGGTTTATTTAAATCGGTTCTGTTTAAAGCACACAGAACAGCGCAGGCAAGCAGTCAGTAAACATTAACTTCCCCTGCTGTTTATTACCACTACCCACCGTTTTCAGATTGTCGTGATAAAGATTATAACCCTGAGCTGCGGCAATCAATTACCAAAGGCATTCCCCTGCCCTGATTCCAGCTCTCTCCACCCAGGCATATGCTTTTTATGAAGAATCTGAACAATTGTAAGTTAGCTTTTAGAAACCACATTCTGCCTTTTAATGCCACCAATGGTATAGCTCATTATTTCCATGTCTCTCTAACCCTAGCAATATTTGTATCATAGGCAATAACACCTTTTTTTGCATTTTTATCCTTTTATAGATAAAGAAGAAATAGCTGATCAACCTTCAGGTGAGAAGAATTTTTTAAAGTGCTTGATCAAAATATAATTATAGTGTATAACTCTTTGATAGTGATCATGGAGGGATTTAAGATATTTTAATTTGACAGCTTTAATAAATACTTGAGTAACATTGAGATCAATTGATTTATTTTGAATATTTGTAAAACATTATTGAACAGGAGGCTTATAAAGAATATGAATTCAATTTCTGGGAGCAAGTTTGGAGTGATTTTTAAGTTTAGAATGTGACTAATTCTGTGTTGGTGGGCTTGTGCATTTTGAAGGATGAAGAGAAGAGCGCCGTCTAGTCAGAGGGAGCATGAACTCGTAACTATGAAGCTGTAGAGAAATGAGGCAGTGCGTTGCATTTGGAGACTTGCATGTGACACACACAGAAAGCGTTAGGAGAAGTAGGATAGCACCGGTCGTGAGGAGCCCTGTCTCTCACTTTTTATAGAGGAGAAAGTGAGATTCGTCTCTCTGGAAAGCCAGCTTTATATCAGTGTAGAAAATAAACTGGAGAGAGATGGTATTTGTTTAGGAGACAAATTAAGAGATTGTTACAGTAGTCTGGATAAGAAATAATGAGACTCCTATTTGCATCAGCTTTCTGTAGAGTATAAAAATTGGAGAGCAATCACTGTGTCTGCTCTGATTCTAGTTTAGACCATGAGGTGGGTGGAGATTCAGCCCACTGGGTTAGAGAATATAGGATCAAAAACAAAGTTTAGGGGGTCAGTGACTATCAAGTTGGGATGTAACTAGTTTGAGATTCTTGGGTTATATCTAGGTGAAGAAATCCAGTAAGCAGTTGTATATATGAAGCTGGAATGCTAAGGAGAGGCCAGGATTAGAGGTAGAGTTCTAAGGGTGGTCAGCATAGTGGTGGGAGTTAAAATTAAGGCATGCACACATGCCAACTGTTTTATAATCATGCATACGTGAGATTGTTCTAGGCCAAGCAAAAAGGGCACAAACTGGCTAACTGGATGGCCGGAGCGGGTTGGAGGGTTGGCCTACATAGTGATTTTTTATTTGTTTATTTTTATTGAGGTAAATTTGATTTACAAAATAATGTAAGTATAGATGTGAAACTTTACTATTCATCAAATATAGGGTAACATGCCAGGCCTACCACCAGATCACCAGTAGTCCACCACCAGATCTCCAGTAGTCCACCACCAGATCACCAGTAGTCCACCACCAGATCTCCAGTAGTCCACCACCAGATCTCCAGTAGTCCACCACCAGATCACCAGTAATCCACCACCAGATCACCAGTAGTCCACCACCAGATCTCCAGTAGTCCACCACCAGATCTCCAGTAGTCCACCACCAGATCACCAGTAGTCCACCACCAGATCTCCAGTAGTCCACCACCAGATCTCCAGTAGTCCACCACCAGATCACCAGTAGTCCACCACCAGATCTCCAGTAGTCCACCACCAGATCACCAGTAGTCCACCACCGTTGTCCATTGGACCCCACCACTGCTTACCCCCAGCCCCCACCACCTTCCCCTCTAGTAACCTCAGTTCTGTTGTCACTGTCCAAGGGCTGGCTCTGTTCTTCATATATTCCACATGTGAACGAAGTTATCTCAGCATTTTTTAACAATTTGAATACGTTTTCACTGATCAGATGACATAAAAATTCAGATTTCTGGGTTCTTTTGAAAAGTGGTAGCTTTTGATTGGGAGCTATCAGTTGTGGTTAAAATGTGGTTGCCCCCTTAAAAGGGGCATTGTGCTCCCCCATTTTCTTGTGTAACATTTGTCTACTTCACCTTCTTTTCTCTCCTCACCTCCTTCCCCAACTGATCTCACCATGTAGCTAAATTTCTTTACATGGTGGCTTGTTCCCAGAAGTGGAGCTGTAGACCCCGAGCTGGCAGACCGTCATGGTGCACTGCTGTTCAGAGGACCACGGGGCCGCCTAGATGCGGGGCTGTGGCCAGGGCAGGGTGAGGGCGACCACACTTAGGCCAGAGCCGTGGCTCTTCAATGAAGAAAGAGATGATCATTTGTACAGGACTTGAAGTGACTTGTTGAATTAAAAATGTGACTTGAGCTTTTCATTTTTTTCCTAAAATGTGTATTTCTCATAAGAGCAGACAGTTGGCAAGGCATCTCTGAAAACGTAAATACAGAATAAAGATACCCTGACATAAAACCTTTCGCAAACTGGAGTTTCTGCCACTTTGCCAGTCACATTCTTTGAGTGGGTGCTAGTTTTCCTCCGGGCCTTGTTTTAGCATGAGGCTTAAGTGTTCTGTGTCCAAAGAGGAGCTTTTGCCAAAGAAATTTTTGGTGAAATATAATCTTCATTATTTGAAACATCTGAAATGATGCTGCGTATTTGCAGACATCAGATCAGCAGCGTGCCTCTGTGCCTGTTGCAATTTCATAAGAGTACTCTTCAGAATAACATGTAAACAAGCTACTTAGCAGCACTTTGTGACAGCGCCTGGTTGCCACATCCTGGCCCAACTCAGGAGGAGGGGCTGCAATCCTTCCCAGCGCAGCTCTTCGGCCAGTTGGCTGCTCCTGCAAGGTGTTCCAGTTTCGCCTTCTCCCCTGCTCCCTGGTGTCTCCCTCACAGATTTATGCCATAAATTGTGCTGCACACACCCCACTGCCAGTCCTCCCGAAAAAAACGACCTAACAGGTTCCTCTTGGCATGCCAAGTTCTCAGATCCGTAACTTTTAACCCCACCCAGAGTCGCGAAGCTGGTTTTGAAAAACCTCTTAGATGCTAGGTATGTCCACTCTTCCACAGCTGTCTCTGGACAAACTACATACCTGAGTAAGACACTTGGTGTGGATAGTTGCCCCTTAGAAACAGAGAAACTGTGAAAACACATTTTTGAGTAAAGGCTCAGTGCACAAAGGTTAGAGAATGAGCTGTTAGGATTTTCTTGCAAAAATTCTTCATCTTTAATACGAAGCTGCATCTCACCCAAACAGGAAATTGTTTTTAACGACGCTAAGAGGATACAGTACAGCAACTGAAAATAGGATACAGTTCTCGCTTTTCCTTCTGCTTTCTCCTCTTGCTTGCTGTAGTCGGGGTTCCTCCTCTCCCCTTTTGGTATTTGTTTTGTTTTCAGCGTCTTCCATGGTCAGCAAAACAGAACCTACTTTAATAGGAATCCAATTTCAAACATTGCTCGTTTAAAGTTAATCTAAACGTCTAGTTGAATATTATATTCTTTTGTTTTAATTAAATAAAAGTATTTTATTATTAGTTGCCATTATGCAGCATATACAGCTAATAATTACCTTTTGCCTGGTTCTCAAAAGCCTCAGTAAGTTTAAGTTCAGTCATCCGATTAGCCTTGGTGTGCCTCTAAGAATACAGGTTTGCTACATAAAGTGCTAGTTCTAAAATGAAATTATATTATAAGCCCTGTATAGCATCCCTTTTATTATAATGATACCATGTCCTTAAATATTAATCTTTATATCCTCCTTAATCCACCCCTGCTTTTTTTTTTTAAACAGCAAAGGACAAGGTGGCTCTTTTGATAGGAAATATGAATTACTGGGAGCACCCGAAGCTGAAAGCCCCTTTGGTGGATGTGTATGAATTGACCAACTTGCTAAGACAGCTAGATTTCAAAGTCGTGTCACTGTTGGACCTGACTGAGTATGAGATGCGTAATGCCGTGGATGAATTTCTACTACTTTTAGACAAAGGCGTATATGGTAAGATAGTCAAAATCTTTGTTGTTGTTATTCACTATTCGTTGTACAAGTTAAGATTTAAACATCAGAGAAGGTACAATAAACACGCTGTAGAACTTGAGGTTTCTTCCTCGTAAAAAATGATACATTTCGTCTTCATTCCATAGTTTCATAGGAATAATTAGTTTCATGTCTTTACTTTCATGACTCTTGCTTGTCAAAACATTCTCGTTCTTCTCAGAATCCTTACCTGCTGTGGGGCTGGTGTCGGCTATGAGAGCGACAGTAGTAAAGCTCAGTGACCAAAGAGCAGCTTGTTAACTTAGATACGTGAGGTATTTGTGCGTGTTTGGAGTGTTAGAGGTTGTGACTGTGTGTACATTATGTTCCTGTCCCTTCTCTAACTCCTGTGTGGTCTTGTCTGGCCTGTCAGTGGGAATCCATCTCAACAAGGAAATGTTGGTGAATGAAGCAAACGAAAACTGTTTGGGAACTAATGCTATATAACAGATATAGCCACAAAATTCTAAGAATAAATGTTTAATGGTTTTTCTCATCCCTTCATTGAAATATATTACGAGCACCTCTGTGGTAAAGGATTTTCAAGAGAATGCTGCCGGTGGTCAGCTCCGTGGTCGCTTACTTCTCTCACAGGTAGAGCCACCAGTGTGGGAAGGCCAGCTGTGAGCTCAGCAGAGCCCCATTTCACAGGGTCGTGCTCACCGTGAGATTGTGCAATGACATGTGACTGCCAGGAAAGTGACACTTCTGGGCCTGTCGTTAGGATGCCAGTGATAAATAAAAAGTGTTAGCTTGGCTTCTTTCTCTTTAGAATCATTTTTCTTCAATGATTTCTAAACTTAGTCTTTTTATTTATAATTAGATTGATTATGACACGGCAGGCCTGGCAGACTTCCTAATGTTTCTGTAAAGAGAATTTTGAATGGAAGAAAAACGCTTTTCTTTAGGACTTAGCACATTACTGTAGAGGAGATGAGGGGAAATCTTACTAAAAGAGCTTTAAATGAATTTCCTCTTAAATAATAAGGATAAGTGTTTTGACAAAATGAATCCACAAAGTAAATACCGCATATTTGTGATTTCAGCTATTAGACTGATGTATAATAACGTCTTGCTTATGGGCATGTGGTGTGACTCCGAGTGAACTCCTTGATTTTTCTTATGAAAATGTGATAGCATATTCTATATAAATGTGTACCCTTGGTAACTGGTTTAGATTTTTAGTCTCAAATAAGGTGAATCGTATGATTATTTTATATTTTTCCCTCTGTTTTTATAGTGCCTAGATAGCTTAACTAGGAAAGATTCCTAAAAGTTCACTAAAAGAATGAGGGAGAAGGAAAAAAGAAAACATTAGTCAACTTAGAGTTTTAGACTGGTGAAATATTCTAAAAGTGAGGGAATGAGAGGAAGAATTATGTCCTTGAGTTTTCTCATTTCTTACTGACATTGTCTCCTTGGCTTTAAGTTCTGTGGTTGGCTTTTTGAATCAAAACTTTAAATTCCCTTTGAAAAATAGAGAACCAGAAATGTTAAAAAGTTATGATAAAAAGAGTTCACCTTATGCTAAAGATTAGCCCCAATATAAAAAGCATTATATTGGCATACAGAATAAAAGATATTTTCAAGCAACATGGCAGCTTAAGAAAAGTAGAGCATTTTTAAAATCCTACTGATGATTATCTTAACAGGGTGGCTGCCTTATATTTTGAAGTATTGTGACTATCCCAAACGTCAGACACATCTACATTAAATGTAAGCGTGTAGAGGCCTGTCTCCTAGCCTCCTTTGCCTCCAGATGGTGTCCCCAGGCGACTCACTGTGCTTAAGAGCGGGTGGAAGACACAGAAGCAGAATCAGGAATTTCGGTAGGGACTTCAGATACGGAAAACATCGGCACGCAAGTTGATGCCCTTTTATATTATCTAGCCCATGAGTTGCAGAAGAAGTAAAATTGCAACAGAAAATAAGCGTTTAGCTTTTAAACACAAATAAGCATTAAGAGCAGAAATGACTGAGCTATACTGTGTGTTCTGAGGATAAATAAGGATTAAGATTTCCCGTTATCCTAAAGACAGCTAGGATAGAAGCTGTTTGGTCTGGTATCCACCTGCCCACTGCCTTTCTGCATTCAGCACTTGCTGCAGCTCAGCTAGTGCTTCTGTGGAGAAGAATATTAAAGAAGTCTGACTAGAATCTGGCAGAAGCCTTATTCTCTTGAGAAAAACTAATTGCGCTCAGTGTAGCTCAGCAGTTAAGCAATGGACCTTAGCGCAGGCTGGCTTGGGCTCCACGCCGGCTTTCTCCTTACTGATTGTGTGGTTATTGACCACGTATTTAGCTTTCCTAAGCCGGCAAGAGCTTACGAAATGGCGGTTACAGAATAAGGTGAAATAATTATCCCCAGGCCTGGCACGCTAAAAGTGCTCAAAATATTATAGCTATTGTTAGTGTCGCTTCCTGAATTTCAAGTTTCCCTTCATCTTTAGCTGGGGACTTGGTACTAGTTAGTATTCCACTTCAGGCCTCAGTTAGAGGTATCCAGCATTCATCTGTTATTATGTATTAAGATTTGGCCAACATTTTATTTGAAAACAAGAAGGGGCTTTGAAGTAATAGTGCAGTGAAACCCATACACCAGCATCTTCTGCTTTGTGAGAGTGAAGTTAACTGAAAGGCAGCAGTAGACATATAGAGAAAACGTCAAGTAACACAGCGGTTAATCTAACTGACATCCACATGCTGAGTCCAGTGACTTTGGATGAGCTATGTTTCTCTCAGTGTCTCTGTTTTTACATCGATCAAAGGGACATGGTAGTGTTACTTACCCCGTTAGGGTCGCAGGAGGTAGTAGAAGGAAAGCACTTTCTTCGACAGTGCCTGGCACACAGTAAGAGCTGTGTGGGTCCCTGGCGGCGCATCTTCTAATCAGAGACCTGTGCTCCGAGCACTGCAGCTTACCTCACTGGGGTGGTCTTCGTTTAAACCATTCTTTTCTCTGAACAAAAATAAATACCTGTAACAAACTATATTCTTGGAAATCCTATGCCCAAGAAGTACAGTTCCCTAAAGATCTGATTAAAGGACTATATTTTAAGCGACATTAAATTCTTTGACGTACTATGTTAAATATTTTGTCCTGTCCTTGAGTAATAAGATAGTTAATTAAATTAACAGGCAGTACAAGAGGTAGAATGTTTAAAATATAATGATTTGGTCTAGTTGTTTTTACATAAGAATGCTTACTCTCCCACATAATTTAGGTGTAGATTTTCATACACTTTTCATAAATCATTTTGAGGCAGAGAAAAATGTTTTGTTCTAAATGCCTTAATTTAGATGATTGCAGAGCTGGATATGCCATTGAAATAATGAACCATGCTTAAGTTTTTCCCAGGTGATGGAGGCTAAATCTTCCCCCAGATTTACAGCTTCTGAGGTTTTAGATCCAGACATGCATGGGAGCCTCACCCAGCCTTTTCTGGTCAGCTGCATCTAAGTAGTATCAGTTGAAGAAGTTCTATCTTTTCTACCAAAAATCAGACCTCATAGAAGGGGTTCTAGGTCTACCTTTGTCCTGATTGGTTTGCATTGCTAATTTAATACCTTCCATATTTACTGGGTTCCTGTTATATGCACGACCCAAAGACATATGCTAGGTGTTGAGAGAGAGACAGAAATAAAGAACATGATATATATGTTTAAGGAAATTATGGCGCGCCCTGATAGAGCAGTGGTTACATCAGCCGCCTCTAAAGGAGTGCAGTCCACGAACATCCCAGGCATCTTGTTTTTTCATTCCAGGTCTGGGGAAACAGCAATGTCAGTAACTAAATACAAATAGAATAAAATGCTCTTCCTTCTCTTTCTTCCTGCTTGCCTACTTGCCTTCATTCCTGCCTGCACCTTTTCTTGGGAAAAATGAAAAAAGAAAGAAAATAATATAATGGGTCGGGGGCTATATGTGGAGCCCAAACACCTATCAGCTTTATGATTTTAAGCAAATCACTATCTTCTCACCTATTAAATAAGGATATACATGTTTTAAAGATTGTCGTATGAATTAAAATAAGAGTATATATATGAAGGTGCTTTGAAAACCGTGAAGATACTGTACAAATATAAAAGATTAATGTTTTATTATGATCACTTTTTATCAGAGAAACTAAATGCACAAAGAATTGTAAAGTGGAAGTAAAGGCCAGCATGTGATTTTCAGTGTTGAAGCGTTTGCTGCAGGATTTCAAAGGAGCGAGTGTGTCAGAAAACTAGGAGCCAGGTAACAACTTGCTGAGGGTTCTGACCCTGTGACAGCCCTCGAGGGTTGCTTCGGCTGGGTCGGTGGAAAGGAGCTAGAGTAATTCGAGCAGCCTCTTGGAGGAATCATGAGCATGTCTTGCTCTAGAAGCTCTAGAGAGACTGCCTGTGTGCATTTAAGAGTCTGACTGCCTGACAGGAGCATTAATTTTACTCGTGTCAGTGTACAGTCAGTGATTTTTAGAATATTTGCAAAATTTTGCATCAATCACTTAATTTCCATCACCCCGGAAGAAACTTCACACCCATTCGTAGTCACTCTCCATCCCTCTTATACTCAGCTTCACATCCACTTTTTGTCTCTGAATCTGCTTTTTTGGGACATGTCACATGTGGCCTTTTGTGTCTGCTGCCTGCACTCAGCAGTGTCTTCAAGCTTCATCCATGCCGTAGCATCGCTTGTCGTGGACAGTTTTCCGCCGCGTGGGTATTCCATTGTGTTACCCGTTCATCGGCAGATGGACATGGAGCTTGTGTCCGCTTTGGGGGTGTCGCGAATATGCCGTTAGCATCCATGTGCACATCCTTGTAGACAGATGTATCCAGTTCTCTTTGCTGTCTAACTGGGCATGGAATTGCGGGTTATATCATATTTTAACTGGTTGAGGAACTGCCTCTTCCCATGGCACCTGAGTTATTGTATGTTCCTGCCAGCAATAAACAAGGTTTCCAATTTCTTTATGTCTTTGTCAGCACTTGGTATTGCCTGTGTATTACAAGTTTTCTGGCAAGTACAGTGTTTCATATTTCCCTAATGGCTAATAATGTCGATTATTTTTGCGTGTGCTTATTTGCCATTTGTATATCATCCTTTCTGGGAAAATGTTTGAATTATTTGTCCATTTTTAAATGGGTTGTCTTTTTATTGTTGAAGAGCTCGTTTTATATTCTGGATACAGTGGTTATAGAAACCCGGATTTGCAAATATTTTCTCCCATTCTGTTTGTCTTTTTTTGCTTACTTGATCTTCATTGCTTAGTGAATCCACCCCTTTAAGCAGGGTTTTCAAAATGCCTCCCTGCGTTCTTTTCCTTGACCGTGATGGTTTCCTTCCATCCCAGGCGGGTCTGCTTTCTGTTAGCTTTCATCCCAGGTCCAGGCCTCGTTTGTTTCTGCTCTCCCTGCCCGTAGCCTGCCTGGCCGCCTCTCTGCCTTTCCCATTTCTACCTCTTTTCTCAAGTTCGTTCAGTGTGCCCCTCCTCACACTGATTTTCCTCTCTGTACTTAGTTCAGACGGAGCCGTTCTAACCACATAATGCGCGGCTCTTAAATGTTTGTGTTTCTTTTTCCCCAACCCTGTGTCCCAAACCTGGGTCCTTTAGGCTAATTTACGTGGCCTGCACCCTGACTGCCTCAGCCGCCGCCCCACAGGGTACACCCAGGTGGCACTCAGCGCTGTGCTGCCTTTGTCTAACATGAGTGTGCTTGGATGAGCTGGCAGATCCTTGGAGCCAGGAACTTCATCTTCCATTTCTTTTTCATTTTCCTCAGTGCCTACATGATAATAATACATGATAATAATCCACCACGTGCCGTGGTGGAGCAGTGGTTGGGTCAGGCGCCTCCGAAGGAGCGTAGACCACAAACCCCCTGGGTTCGAGTCCAGGGTCCGAGGGAGAAAATAACCAGTGTGAACAACTAATAAAAATAAAATACAGCGCTTCTTCCTCTCTCCAGATAAAAAGAGAAGAAGGGCACCTGTGCAGTATAGAATGAACCCACAGTGGATAAATGGATCCATTTTGTCATTTTTCCTGAAATGTTATGTATGGAAGAACCATTTTCTCGTTTTAGTAGGAAGTGAAGAAAAGCAGAAGACCTAGAACCACATCAATAAGTTTTCTGTAGAGTTCAAGTCACACTGTGACCGCAGAGGACTCTCTTTTGTTGTTGTTTCCTGTCTAAACTCCTCTCTACAGCTGACTTCAGGATGTATGTGATTGTGTCTGGAGTACTGAGGGGACACATTTAGTGATCTCTAGGGAGTGCATGCATAGGAGGACAGTTCTTCAAGTATTTCTGTCGAATGTCTTTCTGAGAAGCCCATACTGATGGTTTTGTTGGTGTGAACTGTCAATTTCTTTCCAGGAAAGTGTTTAGAATGGTTAGGTGCCGTTTTTAATAGTATGATTTCTAAGACATAATTCACTGAATATTAAAACTAACCCAACTTTTAGTTGCTCAATTTAAGAGAAACTAGATGGGAAATTAAGAGTATTTATATTTCATAACGAAAGAGAAAGAACAATCCATGAAATCAGGTTTCTCCTCTGTGCTTAGAAAGAGCTACGTTTATATTATTAATATCATATGGAAATGCCTAAGAAATGTCTTACACTGATGTTGCAGTTGTTCATCCATTAAGTGCTTATCAAGCTCCTGCCGTAGGGCAGGAGTACACGGACAAGCTAAGACTGTCCAGTCCTTCAGGCTGATCCTGATCTCTTGGAGGACACAAATGAGTTACCAAAGAAATCTTTGCCTTTTTCTTTTTTGTACTTCATGAGATAAAATCCATCCCACGCTACACCATGAATTATAATCCACCCTGGGACTACATCTTGATGTTGGCTTAAAGTACAATACATAAACGGTGACTGTGTCAAAATAGTGCTTGATGCAAATTTAATTAACGGTCACTGCTTATGAGTAGCTGCTTATGAGTGATTAGCTCTTGTGTTAACATGAAGAAGACAAGTCATCTGTCTGAGAAAGGCACATAATGTTTGGAGCGCAACTTAGAATTAATCTTCACCTCTTTTCCTTTATTTTCAGGATTGTTGTATTATGCAGGACATGGTTACGAAAACTTTGGAAATAGCTTTATGGTCCCTGTTGATGCACCAAATCCATATAGGTCTGAAAATTGTTTGTGTGTCCAAAATATACTGAAATTAATGCAAGAAAAGGAAACTGGGCTCAATGTGTTCTTGTTGGACATGTGCAGGAAGAGGTAAGATGTCGAATCTTCGTTAAACAGAGCTCGTTGGAGTCACTTAACTGTCATCCTTAGCAAATTAAATCTAAGGCGACGCTAAGAATCACTCGAGATTTTGAATTTTAGATGTAGATTAAAAGTGATTAAGAAGAAAACTGAAGGAAAATGTTTTCTATATGTTTATTTCACTATTTTAAATGTTTGCTATTTGCTCTAGAGAAAGTGAGAACTGAAGGGCATGGGCATTTATTGACTCGTAGAACTCTTCAGAATGCCTTTAGATGCCTCTGATTGTCACTGCAAGTCATCCCTCCAGGAATGAGCAGAAACAACACCCCTAGTGCTGGGGTCTCGGTCACGCTAGTCAGTGTTGGTCTCGCAAATAAGAGAGTTCAGCTGAACCAAATGTTTGAAGGTTTGGGTCCCAAAATTTGTCTGCTGCTGTGTTACTGTGGAATAAAACCAATGATTATTCCTCTTTGATTTACAGTTTTTACTTGCTCAGCCTTTGCCAATCAGAATCCAGTGGCAGAGTTCACACGTCACTGCACTTTAAAGCTAACAAGAGGAAACAGGGGACTGCATCGATGTCCTGGATTCGTTCTGGTGGATGCATAGCTCACTAGATGAGGGCATTTCGAAGCTATAATTTTTAGTTATGTGTAATACGATAGTCTTACTTTTTCATCATATTGTTACTGATGCCTTTTTAAGAACACCGTTTAACTTTTCTTACTTATATCTGTCCTTTTCCTCTCCTGCCTTTTCAATAGAAATGACTACGATGATACCATTCCAATTTTGGATGCATTAAAAGTCACTGCCAATATTGTGTTTGGATATGCCACGTAAGAAAAACTCACGTTTATGTGGAAGATTCCTTCATTCTTTGATGACTCTTTTTAGTCGTAGAGAAGCCTAGAAATAGCCAGACATCCAGGCATTAATATTCCTCCTCGAATTCTTGATAGAAAATGTTCACTACTTGACTTTGACTTTTCTATCTTGGCATCTTCTTACTAAGCATGAAAGCACTTAGTTACTTCTGAATTCTTCAGGTGTGCACTGGTGGAGTAGCGGTTAGGTCATTTGCCGCCAAAGGAACAAACGCCATATACTCTTGTTTGAGTCTCAGGTGCGGGGGGGAAACAGCCAATGTGAACAACTAATTTAAAAGTAAATATAAAATGCTTCTTCCTCTTTTCCCTTCCTGCCTGTCTTCCTACTCCCCTTCATTTCTGCCTGCGCCTTTCCTTTAAAACACAGAAGGAAAAAAAAGATTAACTCTTTAGTTGGGATGTCCTGTGAGAGGCAGGAAAGCAAATGAGACTCATCAGTATTAATGGAAATCCCACGTGGCAGGTGTTTGCTTTGTAAAAATGAATTTCTATTTGCTACTTTTAAGGTGTCAAGGAGCAGAAGCTTTTGAAATTCAGCATTCTGGATTGGCAAATGGAATCTTCATGAAATTTTTAAAAGATAGATTATTAGAAGACAAGAAAATTACTGTATTGCTGGATGAAGTTGCAGAAGGTAAAATTAAAAAGAGAAAGATATTCAAGTCTCCCTGTTGGGTAATTATTTTATTGTTATTGTTCAGGTTTGGAATTACTTACTTTCTAAAATAATATTTTTTATGTCGTGTTCAGCAACATACCCGTTAGATTCCATCTTTCCCTGCTGACTTAGCCACATGCCGTCTGTGCAGAACTGTTTGAACAATAAAGCTGGCCCAGGCGCCACTGTGAAATGACGAAGTTTAACCCTCAGAGCTCTTCGCCTTGTTTCTACACCTAGTACCTGGTGCTGCTTGTTTGTAAAAAAAGAAAAACTGTTCCATGACCATCGTCTCCCAAGCTCAGACAGGCAAAAGTACAGAAACATTGAGGCCGTGGTGAGAAAAGCTGGGTTTGCTTTCTCCTGGCAAATTTAGTGGTTTAAAACTCTGCCTTGTTGACATAACCCTAAAGGCCTAACACCGTTTCTTCCATTCCCTTCCCTGCCTGCCTGTAAATGCTGTGCCATGGCAGGCGCTGAAAAGCACACATTCCAGCAAAGGTGGCCATGTGTCCTTTAAAGCCATTTTGTAAGTCCTATCCAAATGGCAGCAGTTCTTTTGCCAACTAACTCACTGGAATCTGGAATTTCATGGATGCTCCAAAGAGGGCAGTTTGAGTCTAAGGTAGTGAGTGTTTCACTAATAGCTCTTAATCACATTTGTTTAGTGGCATGTTTTCATCAGCGTCAGTCTTTGCTAGATCACTTGACTTCAGCCACTTTACCACCTAACGTCAGCAGCCAGGGCTCTGGACCTCCTGCCTCCCTCCTTGTGCTTCAGCCAGAGGCACTCTGCTCTTATCTGACTGATGGATTGGGCTTCCTTTTAAATGTCCTGGTGCTTCAAGACAGAAAAATCTGAAGCCTTTGCAGTATAATCACTTGTTTTCAGACTGAGGTCCGCGAAGGTGTTTCAGAGAATCTAAAATATTTTATTCTAATTTTATTTAAATAGAATGTAAGTATTTTAAAACAATAAGTAAAAAGAATCAGTTCACGCATTTAGATGCTAAATTGTGACACTGAATGTCATCCCAGTATTGTTATGAGCTTTTATTTTAACTCCTAGATTTTATTTGTATTTATTTATATTTATATACTATTGTATGTTTGAACTTCAGTCTTCTGGATTACTTAATTTAAAAAGTCTTCAGGAAAAAAGTCTTCGGGGATCACAAGTTAGGCAAATCAGCAGGAAACACCACCTTTCCGATTTCAATTGCATATGAGGGAAACAAAATGATGAAATAAACTGGTTGCTGTTACCAGGCTATAGCTGTCAATTTACAACCCGAGATTTTTATTTTTATACTATTCCCTATAGTGTATGGTTCATTGGACCTTGCAGAATAAATGCTGAGCTACCTACTTCTAGCAGTATGATATATTTAAGGTATCTGAAAAACATCTTCTATATTCCAGGACCTGCTAGGAAAAAATAATTAGTGCATTGGATATTTTTAATAAGTACCCTTGAACATACTTCTGACAGTTTTTTTGTGAATAAATGTCCCACATGAATCAAAGACTTTTGACATTATCCTGCATCTATTTATATATTCCCTCCATCTCTTTCTTTGCTTCTTCCACAGTAACCATCATTCTAAATCTTGTTTATCATTCCCTTGATTTGCTCCTTATATAGTTTTATTGAGTTTATAAGCCCACAAGAAGCATGGATGTTTCTATTTTAGTTGTTAACTCTGTAAAAATATTATGATGTGTTGTCTTTGGAGACTTGAATCTTTTTCACTCAGTGTTAGGCTGCTGAGGCTGATCATGCTGTTGACGCAGTTTGACTGCTGTGTACTGCTCTGCCGTGTGCAAACATACTGCACTTTTTCAGCCACTCTCCTTCTCACGCGCAGAGGAGTTACTTGCAGGGTTTGGCTGTTGCCACATTCCCGTGACACCTAGAACATGTATGCAAGAGTTTCTTTGGGATATGATTTTAGAATGTGGGATTACTGAATTTAGGGATATATACATTATATAGGTACATATATGTTTACATATATGTAATCAGTCACTGTTCAGTTTTAAGAGATGATGCCAAACTGTTTTTGCAAAGCAGTCGACCCATCCTACCCCGCCCCTCACTCCACCAGGCACCAGAGACAGCATATCTGCCCTCTCCATCACTCCACGGTCAGGCATTTTCACTGGCAAATCAAATGATGTTGACTAGTGTCTTACTATAGTCTCGACTGGAGTCTTCCTGATGATTACTGAATATCTGTTTTTATGTTTTTAATGGCAATGCATATATTCTCTTCAGTAAAAATCTGTTCACACCTTTTAGCCATTTTTCCATTGTGGTTTGCCTTTCTCCGTGACTGAGAGGGACTTTGATATGTTCTTGATGTTGTTAGCTAGGATCTGAGACAGGACTGAGAGAAACCATAAATGTAGACGTCCTTGCCTTGTCTGACGCTAACGGGAATGCATCCAGTGTTTTCTCGTTTAGAATAAATGGATTTTTAAAAGCCCAATCTGACCATCAGTGTCTTTCAACCTGAAAGTTTTAGTTCAGTGACATTTGTTGTGGGCTCTTTGTCCCTGGTTTAAACATTTGGTTGTTTTATTTGGCTCATTCTTTTAAATCTTTTTTAAACATTTATATATATTCTCTCCTGTAACAACATAACTTTTTCATGCACTCAACTTTTAGCTTCCTTCCTCAGTATGTTCCCCCAGAAAGTTGCTGTAACTCAGATTTCATTCTGGATTATTATAGGTATATTTCTCCTTACCTCTCTCTCTTTATTTCTCTATATTTCTATATCTCTGCCTCTCTCTCTCTCTCTCGTGCTCTCTCTCTCCCCCCACCTTACTGTTGTTCAAAGACAAGTGCATTTGCAGTCTTTTTTTTCCTGCATAAAAAAGATAGTCTTATCTCTTTTTTGCCAGAAAGTAACTGCTTTTCCAGGCATTTCTATTAGCTTTATTATGTATTACCAATAATACATACATAAATAGGATTAACTAATTTATTCATATAAAAGAATATGATATTTTGTAAATATAAATTGACATTTATCAATACTAATAAGTCTGTCTAAATCATGTTGACTTAAAATAGCACATGACAGAGACATGTGTTATAGGATAACATTTTAACTTCAAAATCTAAAATGTTGGCAAATACTATTTATTAATACCTACAAATGAGTAAAAATTAAAATATGCCCAGGAATATACACAGTACTTTGGATAATGGTTATTTTGAGTCAGAGAGCAGTGGTCGTGCTTTAAACATATCAGTGGTTTTAGCACATTTCCATTGTAAAAATCTGGCATTAATGATGAATATTTTAACTTTCTCATAGATGTGTAGTCATTTTTTACTAACTGAATGTATCTCTCGGCAAAGTATAGACATTAAAGTTATCATAGCTTCCCTTAGAGAAATACGCTTTCAGCTCTTTGTGGATTTCAAGCTTTGACTCATAGGGATTCATTAATACATAGAAGAGCAAAGCTTGGCGCACCCTCATGGCTTCGGCATTAAGTCAGCATCTGGGGCAAAGACCACAGAAGCCCAGTGACCCAGGTTCGCAACACAGGACCAAGGGGGACAACCAGGAAAGGACAAAGAAAACAATGCTGTCCCTTCCTGCCTGCCTCATTTCTGCCTGTCTTCCTTCCTCTTTAAAAAAAAAAAAAAACTAAATGAAAGCTAGAAAGGGCCTTTAGAAGTGAGTTGGCCTAATATGTATGTCTGTTAGCTCACTGCTGCCTCCTTAGCGTTTTGAGCTGTGCCTCGCAGTGCTAGGTGCTCAGTATTTGCTGAGTGAGTGCTATTGAGAATACACCTTGAATGCCATTGAGAATGTAATTTGGTCAAAAATAACATTTCGTATCTTTTAGATATGGGTAAATGTCACCTCACCAAAGGCAAACAGGCTCTAGAGATTCGAAGTAGCCTGTCGGAGAAGAGAGCTCTTACCGATCCCATACAGGGAGCAGTGTTTTCCGCAGAGTCGCTGGTGCGGAACCTGCAGTGGGCTAAGGCACACGGTAGGGTGAAATCTGTTTCTGTGCGACCCTTCTGTAATGCCCGTATGTTGTCATGACGTTTTCTCCTGAATTCATAGTTTCCCCCTCAAATGAAACTATTTTAGCCTAGGGGGCAAACCCAAGACTAAACACATACTTCAACTATAGATGGCTTGGTGTTAGGAGAAAAAAAGGTAAAGTGGAAATCATACCTCTGATTAATTACTTTGCTAATTCTAGGTGACTTAATGAAAAAGGAAGTTTAATTTATTGACTGATTCCTGCCTGCCGGCCTACTCTCCTTCATTCCGGCTGCACCTTTCCTTTAAAAAAAAAGGATTGACTGAAATAAAGGTTTTGGATTTTCTGTGACTCCCAAATATCTATGCTATGTATCTCGTTATAGCTAATTGAAAATTATTTGTATTTGTGAACTCATATATAATATCTCTTTCATTTCATATCTTTCTGTTCTCTTTGATGTATTTTGGTAAATTAACATTATAACACATTAAACTAGAAGATGCCATAAGTATGTAATCTTGACATCACAGATCATTGGATAAGTAATTAAAATTGATTCTTTTCTTTTAAAAAAGCTCTAAACAACAAAAATCACAGTGGTAAAGATTATCAGTAAACAAAAACCTTTTATAAAGTGAAATTTTAAAGGCCAGGTCAGTATTTGTATCAAATTTGACAAGCAGATTTTTTTTATAATAAAGAATTCATAGAAAATGGTTTAAAAAAGACACATATATACATTTACTTACAACCAGTAAGCAAAAGATACAAATTCAACAATTCAGTATTGGATTCAGCAACCACATTTAATATAGAGAGAATATATTTTCCTGAAGAGCAGGGCAACAGTGAAAATACACCTATACTTTTATATATAATTTTAATTATAGCTGATGTATGCAGAGAAGAGAGGAACTCTTTAAGAAAATAAAAACTGAAAGATTTTTCTTTGCTTGACCAGCAGAATATTAGGTTTTCTTTTCTCTTTCTATCTTTTTTTAAGCATTTATTTTTATTTGGTGGTTTATCTTGGTTGTTTCCCCCTGGCATAGGCTTCAGGCCTAGACCCTTGGGATGTATGTGGACTATACCCGGCACACTTAACCACTAAGCCACCAGGGTGCATCTTTTTCTCTTTTTCATTGTGTGCGTGTTTAAATAGTATGCTAACTATATATAACTTTTTGTGTACATATATATATTTTTTTTTAACTTTTCTTTTTTTAAGAAACTTTTTTTAAGAAAAGGTGCAGGCAGGCATGAAGGTGAGTAGGCAGGCAGGCAAGAAGAGAGAGGAGGAAGAAACATTAATTTTTATCTTTATTTAGTTGTTCATGCTTAAACCCAGGGGTATGTGGCCTGCGCTCCATCAGAGGCAGTTGACCCAACCACGACTCCATCGGAGTGTGGCCTATGTAACATTTTTAAATGAAAAGAAAAAGCTCTAATTCTATTCTGCTCTACAAAAAAAAATAATTGTTTCCTGCTTGTCATCAAAGTATATCAAGTACTTTTTAAATAATTATGTTTCTTCTTATATTTTTTTCAGAACTTCCAGAAAGTATGTGCCTTAAATTTCAATGTGGTGTTCAGATTCAGTTAGGATTTGCAGCTGAGTTTTCTAATGTCATGATAATCTATACAAGTATTGTCCACAAACCACCTGATATAATAATGTGTGACGCCTATGTGACCGATTTCCCACTTGTAAGTCTCCATTGCTCTTTTGTTTAAAACACACCATATCTTCACTACAGACTAAAGTTTTGAAACTTAAGGTTGATGGTAAATATAAAGGCTATATATATATATATATAAATACATACACGTACATGTATTTTAGTACAGTGGTCATGATATTTGAAATGTAATTGCCAAAATACCTTAAGTTTGTCCAATTTAGAAATGTCTAAAGTTCTCCAGGGAAGAAGACTAATTTCTCTTAGCCTAACTATCAAATGTGAAGGAATAAACTGTGCTATGTCAAGAATAATTTCCTTTTTAAAAAGTATATTTCCAATATAAGTTATTAGATGGTAGTAGTCTTATTTGTTATGTCATGATGTAATTTAATGGAAGACTAGAAACCTAGATCTGTTCTTTATTTTCTGTTCTTTGCAAACATTTAGAGAGGATATTTATTTCATGTTGGTCTAAAGAACCAATGAATAGCCACCTCTGGAAGTATACTCCATTGAGAAGCAGAGAAGAACTAGCATGACAGACCCCAGATATTCGTTTTGTTGCTGATACAGGCTTCACGGAGGACAGTGCTTAGTGTGAGGAACAGGCTGGCCCTGAGTCCGGAATTGGACAGGTTTGCCCACCAGTCACGCAGCCCTGGACCAGGACAGGTGTCAGCAGGCCAAGTGTGTGGTCTTCTCTCTGGAAGCACCGATCGAATCTCTTGCTCTTACCCAGTGATTGGCTCTAAAAAGAAGAGGAAGGCTGACTTCACCCGTCATACTGGCTGAGACACTCCTATGATGGTTCTTGGTCTAAGGCTTTACTTATGTTAAGGCAATATTTTTATTTGTATGAGTGTTTTTATCCCAGCTCCAAGTCTCGAACCCAGGTCCATGACTTTCATAGTCTGGGCCTGAGCTGCCTGAGTACAGAAGGCACCTCATTTATTTTTGCATCTATACATCCTGTAAATCCCCCTGTATTTTCCTAAAGGACATGAACAAGGAAGGAGAGAATGCAAGAGTAAAACACTAATGTGGATTGAACTTAACAGAAAACCTTCGTAGATTAAGAAGTGTTTCTAGGAATCATTTGAAGACAGTTATCCTTTCCAGAGCCAGCTTTCTATGTGTATTATTGCAGAATTTAGAATTCCTATTAATTTCTCTAGCGTGTTGTTTTTGTTAGTGCTAGAGAGAGGATCACATACTCGGGTCAGAATGCATGAGAGAGCAGTGCCTGCTAATGTCTGACTGTCATAGCTGATGTGGCACTTCCATCATGTTAATGACTGCTGTTTACTGATTTTCACAGGACCTAGATATTGATCCAAAAGATGCAAATAAAGGGACACCTGAAGAAACTGGCAGCTATTTAGTATCAAAGGACCTTCCCAAGCACTGCCTGTACACTAGACTCAGTTCACTGCAGAAATTAAAGGTGGTTGCTTTTCCTCTTGTCATTTCTAAGGGAGAACAATGCGAGTGAACTCATGCGGCACGTGAGCCAGTGTCAGCCACGGCTGTGCGGCTTCATTGAGTATTAAAGTGCCGTAGATGGGACCAGGCTACAGTGAGTCTTCTCAGTGACCCTTTCCTGTTGTCTCCGTCCCTGACCACGGCCGGAGGATTTCTGTGGGAGAGGCTGCGTGGTTACTCTTTCTGTTGCCAAAAGGTTTAAACACAGAACACATCCTGCCTGTAAATATCTCAGCCTTTTCAAACAAGCATTTTCTTATTCTGACACTTTCTACAGGCATCGCCAATTAGAATTTACTTTTGCTCTTTTGAAATTTTTACTTATAAATCAGAATCTACTTCTATAGGGTTTAGGATTCTAAAGCAAAAGCAGATTTTCGTTAAACTTGGGTTTTTAATTTTTATAGCGGAATGACTTAGAATGTATTGGCCAAAGCTTGGAAGGTGAAATAGACATTATTGACAATTTTACAAAGACAACAGTTGTGTATGAGCCTATTGTCAGCCTTTTCATAGCTAATCTATGTACATTCTCCTTTTAGCTTTGAAATCCAGCTCATGATCTGATTTAGTTGTATTTCTCCACCTGTGATTATGGATTATTATTTCATCATATTTTAAAAGCAGTTAAACTTTGACCTAGATGTAAAACCAGACTTTATTTTCATTAAAGGATCATTTCCCCATCTCCAGCAATAGAGTAGAGTAAGTTTCCCAAGCCCCTGCCACTGCTTAGAAAATACCTTTTCACTGCTCATCAAGAATACAATACAGGATCCTTGTCATTTTAACTATTTTCAGTAGTGCGAGCTACTGCAGATACTGTTGAATTTTGCTAATTCGGAGTACGAAATGAGGGGAAGGAAAGATGAGTGCTGTTGGCCAAACCCTTGAGGATTTGGAAGCTGGGAAAGGGCGGTTAGAGTGAATTTTTGCTTTTGTTTGGTGCTATCTGGCTTTGTGTTTGTGGATGATGTTTTTAAGACTGATATATTTCCACAACTGAGAAGAATAACATTTCTTTTCCCTTTTTAGGAACATCTGGTCTTCACCATATGCCTGTCATTTCAGTACTCGGGACTGGAAGATGCTGTGGAAGAGAAGCGGGAAGTGAACGTGGGGAAGCCTCTTATCGCTAAACTAGACCTGCACCGAGGTTCAGGAAGGAAGACTTGCTTTCAGACCTGTGTCGTGTGCAATGGCCCTTACCACAGCTCTGCCTCCACCTCAGTGGCCACGGGGCATTATCACTCATCTCAGGACTCGTCCCAGGGTGCTTTCCCTCCACATCTTGGGAATTCAAGTCATGTTATGCCACCAGATAGTTGTCATTGCAGCCGGACTGCAGGTACATTTATTTCAAGTCCTCACAGTCACCATTACTCATGTCACTTCGGCAGAAGTAATATGCCAGTAGAGACAACTGATGAGATTCCATTCAATTTCTCTGACGGGCTCAGAATTTCTGAAAAGTGAGCGTGGTTTGGAAGTTATCATAATTGATAGACGCCTTCTATGCAACGGTAACTCGTATAAAGTGAGCTATTGTGAAAAGCCCGATTTGTATATGTAGAGAGAGAAAGTAGTAACAGCTGTTACTCAGGACTTTGAGATGTTGGAATTATATTTTTTAACCTCAGACTTTCTTTGCCTTTGCCTTCTCTCTTAAGATTTGTGAACTGGTTTGTTTAAGAAGGAAGCATGGATATATAACCAAAGTATTTTCATTTTGTTCACTTTGAAGTCCAAACAGTAGGAATGTCATTATTGTAGAATAAATTATTATATTTTCAGAACCAGGAAAAGGACCTGGGTGATCACCAGGCTTAATTCAACCTTATTTTATCAGTGGGAGGAACAGCTTGAGGCCTGTGTTCAAGAGCTGGCAGCAGAGGACTGAGAGCTCCAGATTTCTGTTCCCCCCGTTTATTCTGCTACACACCGGTCTCTAGCAGGTTCTGAGACACATCTTATTCTGTAGATAGATTTAAGGATAGATATGTAAATATGCATATCTGTATATAATCTAGAAATAAATAACCTTTCACTTGTGATTAGGACTTTATTCAAACATCAGTTCAGAGATTTTTATATATAAATCAGAGCAGACTGAGCTTTCATGCTCATCGGGTCCTGAGAACACATCAAAGCTGAACTGTCTGTGTTAAAGGTCAAGAACAGGATAATTTTAGTAACTCCTCATCTGAATGTTGCAAACATTGAATGTGTCTTCCTTGATAACACGTAATTTCCTAATAAATTTTACTGGCCTTAGGAGATAATCTTCTCAAGTCAGCCTACTAGAAAGTCAGTTAAAAAGGAAACTAGTAATAACGAAGAAAAAGATTGAATGAGCCATTTTAAAATAGCCCACAAAGAAAATCCCAGACCCAGATAGCTTCACTGCTGTGTTCTGCCTGGCTTTTGAAGGATTCGCTCTGGTCCTTTGCAGACTCCCTTTAAAAATGGAACAGGCAAGCGTACTTCCCAGCTCCTCTTGGGGCCAGTGTTACCCTGACAATGACATCACAAGAAAACTACAGCTCATTGTCTCTTATGAATACAAACACGAGCTCCTCGACAGAATACTCTCAGGCTGAAGGTAGCGGCACATATAAAGGATTCTACACCGTTTCCACGAGAGATTGATTCCAGGAATGGTTAAGCATCCAGAAATCAGTATAATATACAAATGATTCTCGTTAATCACAGTGAACAGTGATAGTCTATAAAGTCACTATGAACACTGGGTGATCGATATAGAGCCATTACTCCTGGGAGAAGTGTGTGCATGTGTGTGTGTGTGCGTGTGCGTGTGTGTACACGTATGGAGATGTCATGGGTTCGGTTCCAGACCACCACAGTAATTAGTGAACATCACAATTTTTTGTTTTCCCAGGGCATAGAAATGTTGCATTTATACTAATCTGTTGTCTATTCAGCATTCAATAGCATTATATTTAAAAAAGCAATATATAAACCTTAATTAAATTTGACAGAGGCACATGTGTGGAAATAAACCTCCTTATGATCAACTGATTTTTGACAAGGGTGCCAATACCATTCAATAGAGAAAGTAATCTTTCCATCAGACAGTCCTAGAGCAGTTTTTATAGCCACACACTAAAGACCCCACTTTACAGCACATGCAGACTTTAATCCAGAAGGGTCACACACCTAAATGAATAGGCTAAGACCTTACAAAACAGCTGAAAGAAACACAGGAGTAAAGTTTCTGACATCGGGCTCAGCAGTGGTTTCTTAGATATAAGACCAAAAGCACAAGCAACAAAGGAGAAGACTACATGGGACCTTATCAGGGTTAGCTTACATTGGAGAAAACATCAAGAAATTGAAAAGACAACCCACAAAATGGAGGGAAGTATTTGAAAATCATTTCAGATAAGGAACTTGTATCTGGAATATATGCTCCTAACTTGTAATATAATAAGTAATTACATGTAAAACTCTTGTAACTTATAATGACAGTAACACTTTAGGTGACTGTCATAGAGCAATAACCAACGAACTTTCTGTGGCGATGGAAACATTCTCTGTCTATGGTGGCCTCTAGCCCCATGTGGTAATTGAGCAATTGAAATGTAGCTAGTTTGAGGAACTGAGTCTTTCCATTTTAGTTTTAATTTGAAGAGTCACACAGCTAGCGACTTCCACACTCCGCTGCAGCTGGAGAGACCGCAGCTGGACGATCGCTGGGGAAAGGAACGTCTGCCTTCCATGTCACACTAGTCCGTATACCTTAACTTTTTAAAAAGTAACCAACTATTTGTAGTTTTAAAACAATTTAAAAGTAAAACAGTGGTGTCATTTTCTCTTTCTACCAGCCATGATTTTACTCGAGTCTCTCGTACCAGTTGCTCTGTGATATTAGTATAAGGTCCGTCAGTGAGTTTGGGAAAAGTCACTGGTCAGTACCAGTTACAATAGGAAGAGACAGGGTTGTAGAAATTCACCTAGATCCACAGCTAGTATTTGATTCTGGGGAAGGGGGTGTTTGCTGAATAGTAATGTAAGAAATTAGAAGGTAGGCGCGCCGTGTGGCATAGCGGATTGGTTAGCTGCCTTCGGCCGGGACCACAGGCCACATGTTCAGGACCTGCGGCTGGATGAAAACCAAGGTGAACAACTGAATAAGGTGCTTCTTCCTCCTCTCTCTTCCTGCCTGCCTGCTTCTGCTCAGGTGCATTCCTGCCTACAACTTTTCTTTAAAAAAAAGAAAGAAATTATAAGGCTGCCTGCCTGCTTCTGCTCAGGTGCATTCCTGCCTACAACTTTTCTTTAAAAAAAAGAAAGAAATTATAAGGTAAGCGTGCCCCCATTACCTAGCGACCTAACTGCCAGGTCCTCGCACATCCCAAGGCCCCTGTTCAAGACCCAGGTCCTAGGGGAACCACCAGTGATGGAGAACTGAATAAAGTGAATGTGCCTTCCTCCTCGCTCTCCTGCCTGCCTGCTTACTTACCTTCAGTGCTGTCTGCACCTTCCCTTCACAAAAAATTTTTTAAAGAAATTATCAAGTAGCATATTTTCTAATAAAAAAATTAGAGCTCAAGTTTACATGGAATCATTTGACTGTAAAGCAAGTAAGTGCATCCAGAGTGCTCAGGTCAAATAGAGAGGCCTAGCGTGAGGAGAGGAGGTCTGAAGAGCGCCGACACAGAGGAGCGTTAGACCGTCCCTTTTCCCTGTCACCTCAGTGCACCGTCTTCAGCTGCCTTGCACATGAAGCGGGAGTGAAGTCTGCTGAGTAATCACAATTTTGTTGACTTTTCAAACGAAGAATTCAGTCGTGTGACCATGGCTCAGATAATTGATATGGTGACTTATATTAACACGTTTAACATCATGATAAGATTTGATTTTTTTTTTTTTTTTTACTTTTAAGGGTTTTATTTTTTTTTTTTTTAAGGGTTTTTTTTGTTTTGTTTTTTGGTTTTTGGTTTTTTTTTTAAGAAACGGTGCAAGAATGAAGGTGAGCAGACAGGCAGGAAACGAGGAGGACAAAGCATTTTATTTTATTTTTATCTAGTTGTTTACACTGGCTGTTTCCCCATCCCCACCGCACCCCCGACTCGGGACTCAAACAGGGGTGTTTGTGGCCTGCACTCCTTCAGATGGCGAGTGACCTAACCACTGCTCCATCGGGCGCAACTTTGTTTTTCTCTTAAAGGAAAGGTACAGGTAGGAATGAAGGTGAGTAGGCAGACAGGCAGGATGAGAGAGAAGGAAGAAGAACCTTAGTTGTGCATCTTGGTTATTCTCCCTGGTCCCAGGACATGATCTCAGTCCCTTGGGATGTATAGGGACTGTACTTTGGCTGAAGGCGGTTGACTAAACCACTGTTCCACCAAGGTGTGCAGTTCTTGTTTGTTTATTTAAAGGCCTAATAAGATCTAAATTGTATCTGTTATTTGAACATTCCCCTGGTGTTTATGTACTATTGTCGCTCTTAATTATCAACTAATGGCCAAATACTCCAAGTTTACATACTACGTTTTACCTGTTTTTCTACTTTAACATTGTAAGTTTTATACAGGTTTGACTAAAACATTTTTTAATACTTGTCCTTGATTAAATGAGGTAGTTCTCACTGATACAATATTGTAAAGAAAAATATACCCAGAACATGAGAATATGTAAATGTATATATCATTTTTTTTTTCAATTCAACAGCCTTAAGAATATTCCAGCATCAGACACAAGTTTGCTTGTACTAAGGGGTCGTCAGAGTCCACTCCAGATTTCACCACATCAATGTGACTTGAAGTGTGTTACTTAACTAGTTTGAGCCTCTGTGTCCTTATCTGCTAAATGGGGATAATAGAATATCAGAGGGCTTGTAACACTTTACAGAGCTGTCAGGATAAACAGATAATTCCTAGAAAGTGTGCTTTATGAAAAGGATCATCATCGTTCTTCCAACCTGGCGTTCACAAAGCCACGCAAGTACGTATGAGGACAGGGTGTTTTATGAAAGCACTTCCCGTAGAGTATTTAATAGTATTTAATAGTGTAGCAGTGTGACCATGCCTTCTAAGTTGCACTTACATTGTGTTCACTCCAAAGTCACTTTCAAAAAGCATACAAAATGGTTAGTTATAGAAAGTGCATTATATCTAGACACAAAAACGATTAGCAGATTTTCTCTGGTGTGCAATTTGTCTTTGCTTATTTGTGTTTTCCAGTTTTTATGCAGTAAACAACTGTTGTATAATTTTCAAATATTATATGCTTTGTGTAATGTAAATGTGCTAGGTTTTATGTTTCTAAAACACATTTTCATAAATGCTAAGTTTTAAAATGCCCCAATCTCCATGTATTTTTAATGTCACAAATAATGCATAATAGGTTCTTTTTGATATGCCTATTACAAAATATGGGAAGTCATTTCCGTAAATCTAAAGTAATTCTCAGCTTTGTGTCAGGTAAGAGTGTACTGCAAAAAACGAGCCTCTACCACGTAACCACATCACCATCATCAAGGAGACACTCAGGATTCCAGAACCTCCCTCTTCTGTAGCTCGCACCCAGGGAACCATCGTGCTTGCTTTTTTCTCTTGCTGTTCTCTGCTCCTGCTTCAAGAGAAAGCTGTTGTTTCATATACTTCCCTGTTCCGTTGTTTTAAACATCAGTCCATTCCGTCATGGCTAGAAATGAACATTTGAAAGAAATTGGGGTTACTTTCCATGCACAGCAGGAAACACACCCTCTGGCACAGTGTTTCTCTTCCTTTTCACTACTCCACCCAAAAACAACTTCAAGAAGCAGTGTGCGGTGTGCGCTGGTGAAGTGCCGGGTAGGTCAGTCGCCTCGGAAGGAGTCTGGACCACACAGCCGCCCATGGGGGAAACAACCAGTGTGAAAAAAAAAAAAAAAAAAAAACGAAATGGTTCTTCCTCCTCTCTCTTCCTGCCTGCCTGCCTCACCTTCATTTCTGCCTGTACCTTTCCTTTAAAAAAAAAAAGTTTGCATCCACTATAGCAGAATATGTGGTTCATCGATAGCATTGAATGAATACATGGGCACTTAAGGAATCGATGTTTATGCAGAAGGAAAGTAAGTTCGTTCTTAGGAGTGGGAGTGTCACTTTATGTGTAAGGTACAAACATTTCACACACAGGGTCTCATTGCATTCTCAATGGCTTTAGGATTTATAGATGAAGCAACAAATTATTAAGCTAACCCAAGACGTTAGTTTGCCCCGACGAGCCCGACGGGCCAGCGACAGGCCGACTCAAACTCAAGACAGCCCACTCTCCTCCTGCACTGTGGTTGCTTGCCAGCCAGCAGCAGAAAAAGGAGAATAACACTGAGTCAAGAGTGGCAGGACACGTGCATTTTGTCTGCATGAAGTTTGCAAGAAACCATCCTACTTTGAAAACTTCAGAAAGAGCGTCTCCCATTTGATTACTTGATCTTGGTGTTTTTCCAACACAGCAGAAAAAGAGCCAAATAGGATTTCTGATGATGACAGGGTATTAACAGCGTGGTTTGCTGCTGCACTCTTCTAAGTATATGAAGAATGTGTGTGAAACATGGGAAATTTGTTCTCAAAGGAGAAAGTCACAGGTCACGTTCCAAACATTTCCAGTTGTTGAGTTAATAATCTTATCTTATGCTCAATAGAGTTCTGAGCAGGAAAAGTTAAAAACAGATTTCGAAGTGCTTTCATAAGCTTTAGTTTGACCAATTCTAGTTGTGTGCGAATGGTCTTTCCTGTATTACAGTTTACTGTCTTCCCTCAAGAAGGGTGATTTTTGTAGGTTTCTCTTCTGCGCGCACCTCTCATCCCTCTGGCTGTCAAACTTGGGTTCCAGCAAAGGAGGAGAAGAAAATCCCTACTGAGCTGTGAGGCTGCGAGCCTCCCTGATAAGGGGACTTCGGGCGGGCAGTCAGTTGAGCTGCTGATGGCAAGTGCAGGCCACGTGGGCAAGTCCCGACCAGCAGCTTTGACAAAGCACAAAACATGGTCTTTCAAGATGCGACTTGCTGGTAGGTGTTATTAGCAAGGCAGGTACCATCTGAGACCTCTGTGAGTTACTGCTACCTAGGGATTGTGTTTCCTAAAACCTGACTTTACCCTGGGGTGTCACCTGCTCCAGGTGTGGCCCTGGTGGGATGTGGTTGCGGGCCCCAGTCAGAGGCACTTTTGAAAGCCCGATTGGAATGAGTGGGGCACGTGGATGACTCCACCGGTTAATGACCAGGCTAAGATGACCCAAGCATCCATATCTCTGACCAGCCTTGCCGGTAAGCCTGCAACGCCTCCAGGCTGAGGCCCTCTGTCTGGACAGCACCTCGAGGACACTGCCAGTGGTCCTTCTGGCAGTGCTGGCAGGAGTAACACTTGGATCAGCACGCAGGCTTGTCTTGCTGCTCCAGCACCCTTCTAACCACCGCAGCTGACTTCCCACCTGGCGGGTCTGACCCTGGTATGGTGATGTCTGTGGCTCTCAGGACCTGCTCTGCCCTCGTCACGCCCCTGACCCTTGTTGGCAGCATATGATTGGCACAGAAGACAGACCCAGCAGAGCTGACTGGCAGAGGGTGGGGACTGCAGAGCCACAGTGGGAAGAGCATGGAGCCATCACAGAGTCCTGCTCTGAGGTGCATGGCAGCTGGCTTCCAAAATGCCTCTTGAAAATGGGGGCAGCAGAGGCCCTGGGGTCACCAAAAAATGCCATCCAAATGGTACAAAAGACCTGATGGAAAGGGGCAGTTGCCGGACTGCCCCTCTGGTTTCACATCCCATTGTCCAAGGATGCGGTCCATGCGGCCAGACGAAGCTTCGAGTCCATCCTCAGATGACTGGGTGCTGCAGTGGGGAGACCAGTGCTTAGAGTCCCCTCGGGGACTGGTCACACAACCCCTGAGGGAGAAGGACTCAGAAACCTGAGCTCGTCACCACAGGCACCAGCAGGCTCGACAGGCCCCTAAGTCTCAGCATCCGGCCAGGGCCACTCACCACTCCTCGACGTCATAGGTGACCAGCAGGACCGGAGTAGATGCGTGAGGACTTGTCACCCCAACACTGCCTGGAGCCCAGCCAGCTTCCTGAGCACCGGGCCCAGAGCCCGCATGGAAGAATGGGAAAGGCCACCTTGAAGCCCCGCGCGAACAGTCTCCATCCACCTGCCCAGGAAGGTGGCGGCCGGTGCCCCCCACGCCACACCCACACACAGCAGCGCAGTGGGCCCTGCCGGCCTCAGCACGGCCGCTTGGGTGCCTTCTCCCCAGAAGACCAGCATCGCGGGTACAGGATCCTCTAGAGGCCCAGGTCACAAGGTGCCCCCAGTCATGCATTTGTACAGTGCTGATGTCCCACATTCTCTGCGATTGTTGGTGCCACTTCCTGCCACGCAGATTAGTGTTGAAACTAGGACTTACACTCCGCTTTCCTCTCTACTGTAGAAGACTTTAGAGATCTTTAGCCATCCACATCCTTGAATTTCTCACTGCAGGAAGCTTCTTGGTAGAAAGGTGATCCTACCAAGAGAGGCAGCAGGTGACTAAGGGACCAGGGATGAAGAAGGCTGCGTTCCTGCATCCAAAGCCTGACTCTGCAGCTACTCTTAACCTCTGCTTTCATCTCTGTAAACTGACGGTACTGTGAGCATTAAATAAGCAGCCCAGTGAAGACCTGAGCATGGGCAGAGTGAGAACTCAGGAAGAATTACTAACACTTTCATCAAAGTAAAATCTGGGCTGCTCACAGGGTTATTAAGTTGGAGAGAAAAGGAATGACTGAATGGTGGCTGATCCTCAGCTCTCCACCCCGAGACTGACTGTGACCTTAACCTGGAAATAGGGTTTTAGCAAATGCAATTAAATGAAGGGTCTGGACCCGGATTACGGTGGACCCGAAATCCAATGACAAGTGTCCTTATGGGACAGAAGAGAAGACCATGTGAAGATGCGAGCGGAGCTGGAGCGATGTGACCACCAGTGAAGGAACGCCTGGGGCCGCATGAGCTGGAAAAGGCGAGAAAGGATGCTCCCTTAAAGCCTTCCAAGACCTTGTTTTTGACTTGTCTTACTGATTTGGCCTACATTTCCGTTATTTTCAGAGGTAGCGGTAATTAATTAGGACAGCCCTAGGAAACGACTACAGAAGAGCAATCCACGGGTGAAACAGCCTTCAGACAGGCTCCAGCCCCAACCTGCCTTCAGAAGGACAACAATGGACAAGGAGGCGGAGCTGATCCTGAATTCAGTCCACTTTGTTTTCCCGAGAAGGCGTCCACCAGACTGGAAGCGTCTGTTGCGGTCTCTTGCGCCCCCTACTGGCACAAAGAAAAAAGTGTGTCCGCCTGCAGTCCCAGAGTCGTCGATGGTACAGATAAAATAGGAAAAGGAAGGGCATGTGAAAATTCAAATGAAATGTTTGTAAAAAATCCAAATATTGCATTCTTTCCCCTGACTTGAAAAAAAAAAGAAGGAAGACTAGCACTTGTCCTGGAGTCTCATACTCCACCCTCTGCCCTCTGATCTTTCTCTGTGAATTCAACTCCATGCTGGGGGCCAACGATCCCTGGATGTCCCCTGGACCTTGTCACCATAGAAATTAATTTAAATCGTCTCCTCTCTTACCACAAACTCTGTCCTTGCAATTTACTTCCTCATGTCCCTTCAGTAATAACTATACAACCTGATCGACACTGTTGACCCACGGAGTCCTCTAGATTCGCTCACAGCCCCTCATCCCTGATTTTCTGGTCTTTTCTTGCATTCTTGGTTTCCCTCCTATCACTCTCACACAGGTCAATCCCGAGACACTCCTGCCATTGTTCTTTAACTGGCAAAACTCCAGCCCCCGGCATCTGCCGCACATTGTCTTCCTACGCAAAGCCCTTCTCGCGCCCCCATCCTCTCACTCCCGCCTGGGAGCCTTGACTCACCCCCCTTGAGAAGAGGCAGATAGAACAGCCCCACCGCTGAGCCGCTTGCATCTACACCGGGACTGTCCTTTCTTCCTGTTACAACTGACAATTACAACTGTCTAACCCCATCTCCACTGTGTCTCCCAATTTCCTTTCTTTGGTTATCCCGTCTCTTTCCTACATCATCAGCATCTCTCTTTTTAAACAAATTATTTTCATTTGCTCTGCAAGTCAGCCCTCAGAGCCAGCCTCCCGGCACGTGACTTCCCTGCGCTGGGTTTAATGTCTGCTGCCATGGTCTTGAAATTCTTAATCAGCTTTGAAGGTGCCAGTCCTGCCTGCAATAGTATCTCCCATTTTTTCTTTCTAAATTGCCAGAAATGAGCCTGTGTGAACCATCTCTACTTCTTCGCTTTCATTAATTCAAAGTATTCAAATCCCAGTACTTTTCTCCTGAAACTATCCTTGTCAAAGTTGCCATTAGCTTGTATTTGGTCAAATTCAGTGAATACTTTTCTGTTGTCATCCTGAAGACCCTCCCCAAATAGGTCTTCTTTATTTCCCATCCTAGCACCACACTGAATACTGTCCTGGTACCTTTCTCCGTTGGTGAGGGGAGAATTGTTTATGTATGTTTTGCATCTCTTCACTAGACTAAACTTGAATGGAGGAATTATATGTACCCAATGCTTGGCACACCGAAGACACCCAAAGGATATTTATGGAATGAATGAATATCCAAGAGGATAAAACATTGATTTTTTAAGGAAAGGTGCAGGCAGGAATGAAGGCAAGGAGGCAGCCAGGCAGGAAGAGAAAGGAGGAAAAAGCACTCTATTTATTCAGTTGTTCAGATTGGTTTTTTTTCCTGGACCCCAGGTGTTGAATCAGGAGCTGGAGATGTATGTGGACTGCACCTGGTCTAAGCCACTAGGCCACCAGAGCATCCCAGATTAAAGATCTTGACAAGAGAGGGCATATGATGAATGATGTCTAAACTCAGTGAGGAAATGTGTTTTCTGTGCCCACGGCCCTATGCTTCAAACCCATGTCCTTGGGTTTTCCATGGCCTACACCACCCAAGCTACAGAGGAGCACCTAGTAGGGAAGATTTTCTCATTAATTTAATATTTATTGAGGTAACTAAGATTTACAAAATAATTTAACTCACATGTGCAGTTTCCCAGTTCCTCAGATACATGACAATACTCTCTGCCCACCACCAAATGACCAAAAGTCCCCCACCGCTGTCCACTGGACTCGTCCAGCAGGGAATTTTAAAGCTTGAGGTCTGATGGGCTTCAAGCTAGGAGGAAGGGAGGGAGGAGGGGAGACAGGCAAATTGACTGGAGGGATTCCATTGTCTGGTTAAGGAAGAACCGGGCTGCTGGCGGCCACGGTAATGTATTACAACCAGAGGTTGTTTATGATCGTGCACACTTGACATCTATATAATGTTATGGAGCAATGTTCCTTCAATACAATTCATTTTAAATAATAAAGTAATTAAACCACAGGAGAAGCCAGCCACCAGGCGGACTCCCGGCAGAGAGCAGAGCAGACTCAGGCTGCTCTTTGCTCTGCCGTCTGGGGAGCCAGCACCTTCCCAGCACCTGAGACTTTCCGGGAGAACGAGGACCCAGCTTTTCACGTTTACCGCCCGAGCTGCCACACGGCCAGGTCCTGTCGGGCTGCCGGCGGCTTACTCAGAAGACCCAGAGAGAGGAGGTGGAGCCCGAGCCCTGCGGGAGCCAGACTGCAGCAAGCGGGGACCCTCCTCACTCCCGGACCGGACCGTTGCCACCCTGGGCCTGGTCCCGAGCCACTGCCCCTGCTCTGCGGCTCCTGCCTCCACCAAGAGTCAGCAGTGCCCACTGCACCGGGGCACAGGTGCCAAGGACTAGCTGAGCCCTGAAGTTAGCCGCAGCCACAAGGAGGGCCTGAAGATTCCGACGGCTCCCCGAGCCAGGAGGCTGGGCTTGAGCCTCTGGAACCGCGGGTCAAGCTGTGGTCTCTCCTACTCCAGGGTTTGGTTTTGGGTCCTTGTTTTGTTTTTAATAATCGTCTCTTTTATTAAACCCTGTTGGAGCAGTGGTTTGGTCAGACGCTTTCAGCTGAGCGCAGTCCACATGCATCCCAAGTTCCCAGGTTCGCGTCCCAGGGACCAGGTGGGTTTGGAAGGGGTGGGAGGAGCAACCAAGGTGAACAGCTAAATAAAAAAATAAGTAAATGTACTACTTCTTCCTCCTCTCTCTTCCTGCCTGCCTACTCACCTTCACTCCCGCCTGCTCCTTTCCTTAAAAATAAAATTAATTTTAAAATAATTCTTTTTAATTCTTTTTAATTGTGATAAAATATACCTAACACCAATGTTAGTATTTTAGCCATTCATTTGTTGCATATTCACATGTTCCCACAGTGGATTTTGATTTCTCATACATAGAACCAGAGACACAGATACACTGACCCTTGAAGAAAAGGCAGAGATATAGAGGATGATTTCACTGAGAAAATATGGAAGAAATTCCAAAGTGGGATTGGGGCCATTGTGCACCTGTGAACTTTCCAGGAAACCTCTTCCCCCAAGGAGGGGGACATGTCCTGTACCTCTCGGTCACAGCTCCACAGGCACGCGCCCATACACGTCACCCTGCAGAGCCAAAGCTCATCTGGAAGAGCCAGTGAGTATCCCAAAGGATCTCTGTCCATGCTCAGAAACAGGGTCAAAGGCTATACAAAAGGCGCTCAAATATGCTCTTGAAATTAATCTGTATTGGAGCCCCCCTAGTGGAGCAGTGGTTTTGTCCGCTGCCTCAGGCCTAAGCTCAGACCATACACATCCCAAGGACCCAGGTTTGCATCTCGGGCTGGGGAGAACAACCGGGACATACAACTAAATAAAAGTAAATAAAAATGCTGCTTCCTCCTCTCTCTTCCTGCCTATCTGCCTGCTCTCCTTCATTACTGCCTGCACCTTTCCTTTAGAAAAAGAAAAAGACAATAATCTGTATGATATACAAGTAGGAAGTGACAAGTAATTAGGATAAAAGTTTTTTTAAAAGAAAATGGGCGCAACTTGCATGGTCCACGTACATCCCTAGGACCCAAGTTCGTGATCTGGGGCCAGAGTGGGGGAATGGGAGCAGTGGGCACCAAGATGAGCAACTAAATAAAATGCTTGTTCCTCATCTCTCTTGCTGCCTGCCTACTCGCCTTCATTCCTGTCTGTACCTTTCCTTTAGGAAAAAAAAAGAAAGAAATGACAGCCCCAAAATGGAGGCACTCTTGCTAAGCCCACCAAGACTAAGCAACTGACCCAACAGCTGCTGCAAGCTCCCTGCAGTTCCAACGTCCCCCAGAAATGTAGTCCTAACTGGTCAGTATGGCACTTTCTGGTCAGTAGCAAGGAGGTCATATTTTCCATTCCCCAAAGAAGATGATATCATCAGTCACAAGGTCTTTTACCATTCCTCATGAGTAGGTTGCGTAAGCCTGAAATAATTGCCTCTTCCCGCATCTGCCATCCACTTATAAAGACCTTCATTCTATACCCCTTTTTGCAGCCCCTTTCTGCTTGCCAACTGGGGTGCTGCCTGGTATATGAATCTTTTAATAAAGCCGATAACATTTTTACAATGAACCTGGTTGGATGTTTGTTATTTAACAGCTTGAAGCGGTAAAAGACATTAGATATTTGACCTTCGATGAGTTAGAAAGCTGAGCAAGACAGTGTCTGATACCCTAATAATGACATGGCTAACATTCAGAGGAAACCTACTATGAGCCTGGAGCTGTGCTCATTTTCCCAGTTACTGTGCCCATTTTACAGAGGAGGAAAGTAGAACTTCAGGGCTGGCTGACGTGCTGATGCTCACAAAGGAAGTAAATGGTAGAGCCTGGATCTGGACCCAACAACGGGCTCCATTGTCAGCCTAATGATCACACCTGTAGCCAACAGCACGCCGGGTCCTGAGCGCTGGGGGCAGCCCTGAGGGGCCCAGAAATGGGCGGAAGGTGCATTCCCATCTCTAAGCAATGTCAGAGTCCCCAGTCCTGATGAGCTGAGATTGCCCCAAGTCCGTCCATTTTGTCTGGTAAATTTCCACATAAAACTTGAGCACTTTATCACTGCAGCCACAGGGCATGCACACCACGCGCATGCTCACAGCCAGCCCTCCCCCTTCCTCCACAGCTGGTTCTGACTTCAGTGTGGAGAAGGCACAGCATCAAAGGACTGGAGAAAATTCCGGATGTTTTCTTGCCTGACCAGTCTTGGGACAAGCTAATTCAGCCAGTCCCTTCTTCATTCTGAATTTACTGCCCAGGAACCTGACTCTGAGAGCACCAGAGAGGTGGTGTGAACCCTTGACCCAAAAAGGCACAGAGAAAAGTCCCACAAGAAATGTGGAATGATTATGTTTTCCTGAACTTGCTTGCATGAATACTGGCTCCTTTACTTCCAGCGAGGGGTCAGTGGAAAAGGAAAAAGGGATGAAAACGTTACTTGGGTAGACCAGGAAGCCAAGCACAAGGTGATGTGATTTGATTTTTCTTTGCTTTTTAAGAAAAGGTTCAGGCTGGAAGAGAGAGAAGAGGAAGCATTTTATTTAATTCTATTTAGTTGTTCATCTAGGTTGTCCTCCCGTGGCCCCTGGATGTGACCCCAGGTCCTTGCGGGGGGTGTGGACTGTGCTCAAATGGAGGCAGTGGCCCTAACCGCCATACCACCAAGGCGCACATTTTTAAAAATTTTTTTAAAGAGGAAGGAGGCAGATAGGAATACAAGCAAGTAGGCAAAGAGGAAGACAGAGGAGGAGGAAGCATTGTTTGTTTATTTGTTCAGTTTTGGTTGCTCTCTCCCTGCCTGCATCTTGAACCTGGGTCCTTGGGCTTTATGTGGATTATGCCAGAGTAGCAGACTTAACATCTGAGCCACAAGGGGCACGGTGGTGATTTTAATTAACCTCCCCTTTCTTTGGCTCCGCAGGTCACTTTCCCCCTCAACCTGCCCCCACCTCATTGTCTTCGGGAGAGGCAGTGAGGAGGGAACAAGTCACTGTAATTGGTGACGACCCACACCTATGTATTCCTCTTAGCTACACCTCCAGAACAAAACACAGCCCCCAGTGTCCGGTGGTTGATGGATCTGTAGCTGAGGCCTTTCTGCAAACACGTCCCTGTTTCCCGTTTTCATCTGTTCATTGTTTTTCATAATCGAGCCCGGCTTTCGTTTGTAGGTACAAAGTGGTGATGTTTGATGTACTTGGAGACAGCAGCATTTCAGCAGCTACTGGGGACTCCAAATCGAAGTCCAAATCAACAGAAAGTGCCAGGCGTGGAAGCAGCCCTGCCTGTTGTCTCGGGGACTGTGTTTGACCTGAACTCTGCAGTATTTCTCTGTTTTACAGCATTCATCATCCATGTTCAGATTGTCACACGCAGCTGCTCTCGGTGGCTTTTGAAATTTTTGCAGCCCTTTCTCTCATTTAGTAGTCAGAGCACCTGGTAACCCCTACCAGGCTTCCACCACTGTCCTTAAAATGAGGGGTGTGCCTGCTCCTGGGACCTGCCCCTCCCAAGCTCCTACCAGAAAGTGGCCCTTAGGAGGCGCCTTACTCCTGCTTTCATCAGCATGAGAACAGGGAAGGAATTTGGGAGGTGCCACTCTCCTCCCACCCTGTTGTACCCACTGAAATGCCCATTGAAGGTGCATCCTGATGGAGTAGAGGTTAAGTCTGCCGCCTCTGGCCAGAGCAGTCCACATACATCCCAAGGACCAGAGTTCATGCCCCGGAGCGGGAGGAACGACCAGGATGAACAACTAAATAAAATAAACAGAATGCGCCTTCCTCCTCACTCTTCCTGCCTCTGCCTACTCCCCTGCACTCCTTCCTGCACCCTTCCCCTGAAAACATTATTTTAAAGTCCACAGCGATTTCCCTCACCAGGGTTTGTCCACCTTGTCACTGCTGAACTCTAGACCAGGGAAGTCTTTGCTGCTGGGAGCTGTCCCACACACTGGGATTCTCCAGCAGCAGCAGCACCCCTGAACCGGCCCAGCAGATACCCGTCGTGCCCGCTCAGCCCCCCACCACTGAGGCAACGAAAAGTGTCTCTGGGTGCCAAGTTGCCCCCAGCTGAGACTCTCTACTGTCGTAAGCAGACCCCAGGGACACCACAAACATCCCACAACACACAGCTCAGCTCCCTGTCAGGAATTAACTGCCCCAAATGGAGACAGCACTGAAGTGGAGAAAACTGCCCCGTCTCATCCAACATGCGTCAAGTTTGTCCTTGGCAACCTAACACACTCCTCTGTGATATACCCTGTTTAGGTTTTCTCCCCACACAAGCAGAGGACTGAAAAGACTCTGGAAAAATAGACACTTTGGTGCGCCCTGGTGGCTCGGGTGCTAAGCCAGCGGCTGGGCTGTGGACCATGAAAATCCCAAGAGCCAGGTTCATGACCCCGGGGGCAGGGAGGGGACAACCAAAATTCAATAAACAAATAAAAGTACCTTCCCTTCCTTCCTTCCTTCCAAACGCTTCTTCCTCCTCTTCCTTCTTTGAAAAATAAAAAGTCGGTGCTTTGAAGAGGGAAGGGTTAAGCACTCCGGACTTCGGAAAGGCTGTAGAGAAGTGAATGACGCTTGGAGTCAGGACTCTCGGGAGCTGGCCAGCAGAGCCAGGAGTGATGTCACTGTGACATCATTCAGTGCTGACTCAAGGGGCTGCCGTGGGGAGTCCCCCCCACCCCACCCCGAGACTTCAAAACCGCAGCACAGCAGTGAAGTGCTGCAGGGGGCGTGGTTTGCTCTGGTCTGAGTGGGCGCCCGTGTCGCCCAGAGTCAGGGCCTGTGCTCAGGGCCACCCAGTCCTAGAATCTACACAAGGTCAGACAACAGGACAGAAGATTTGTGACCGGGGTCATCTTGCTGTTTCGGCGGCTACCTGGTTTTAACCAGCCCTTTGAAGGAAGCTGATCTGAGATTTCATAAACCTGAAGGCACTCACAACAGGCCTTCTCTGCTGAGAACTCTTCCTCAAAGCAGGGCCTCTTGAGAAGCTGAAGGAAATGCCTACAGGTGGCGTCGGGCTCCCCTCAAGACTCCTCTTCCTTGATCAAAGCAGAAACAATCTCGGCAACGGTCAGGAGGAGGAACTCAGGATGCCATGAGATAAACCTCATTCTCCACAAACACCGGGGTCGAGCGCATCGCTCTACCAGCCTGTGTGGCTATTCAGTCAGCGGCTGCCAGGGTGGGGGAGGGCAGTTGGGAGGGGAGCAACCAGGGTGAACAGCTAAATAATGAAATAAAAAATAAAGATGCTTCTTCCACCTCAATCCTGTCTCCCTGACTGCCTACTCACCTTCATTCCTGCCTGCACCTTTCCTTAAAAAAATCTGACAAAGGCTGGGATCCATCCCTGAAACTAAGAGTTTTCTTCGCAGTTCTTTGCTCCTTAATCCTGCTGCTTCCTTCCCAAAGAAGTCCGGTGTCAGGGCATTCAGCCGCTGAGGACTCAGAGTTCTGTGTGAAGCTCTTTACTGGGCATTTTCTCTCTCACCCAGAGAGCCACCGGGAATGCTGCTGGCCCTTCTCTGAAGTACGCATATGGCCGGGTCTATTTTCCGAGAAAAAGACTGGAGGGAGAAGAGGGACTTCCCTCTCCTGGGAGCATGTCGGCAGCACAGCTGACGACCACCTCTGCTGCGCTTCAGTGGCGGTTTGGTGGCATTTGTGTGCAAACAGCCACCAGGTGGCACTGGTGTTCTCTTGACAAGCCCACAAGAGTGGAGGGTGTGTGCGCGTGCGCGCGCGGGTGTGTGTGTGTGTGTGTGTGTGTGTGTGTGTGTGTGTGTGTGGTGTGAGGGTGTGGAATGTGTGTGCTTATAGACGGAAGGTGTGATGCAGATATTTCTGATATGATGGTGTGTGTACGCACAGGGTGCGGTTGTGTGCACGTGCCTGACGCAGGGGCAAGTACGTGTGTGCCATGTGGTAGGCATGTATGTGGATTTGTTGGTGTGTTTGTGTGTGGCATGTGACGTGTGCACATGTGTTGGAGCTGAGAGACAATGCCCCCTCAGGCCCCCATACCACTCCTGTTCTCCCTCCCCCTCCACCATCCACTCACACACCCTCCTCCTCCATCGTCCAGTTTTCCCATTGTCAAATATCAGCATCAAGGAAATATATCTAAGGAATGGGGAACCTGTACACAGGAAATTATTTTAATGTGTAGTATAATTGCTACAATAATACATATATCCCAATCAAAACAAAGTTAAAAATAAAAAAATTTTTTAATCAGTATCAAGGAGCAGGAAACACCAGCAGAGAGGGTGAAACAAATATCAAAGAAATGTCCCCAGAAGCCGCGGGAGAGCGATGCACGGGTGCCCTCTCCTAGTTCTCCCTCCCTTCTGCTCTGTTCCACCCTCCTCCCCACCCAGAGGCTCCTGCTCTCCAGGAAGATGCCCTGTTATTCTGGTGATTTCTTCCTCGCAGGCATGTGGGTTTGAAAAGGAGCTCTAGACAAAGAGGAACCATTCTGTGATTCTGCAACTTGGCAGGTCAGACACATTTCGCATCAGACCCTCTGGCTCTTGCCGACACAAGCCTGAGGGACCCTTCCCCTGCTGGTGTAGTATGTCCTCAACGGCCTCCCTATGTCAGCCTTGCTGGGAGCCTGGGCGGCACAGGCAGAGCTTCAGGCCTCAAGGTTCACTGGCCTCCCTTCTCCACCTGCTCCGTCCACTAACAGCCCTGGATGCAGGCCTGCCGCCAGCAGCTTCCAAATGCACTGACATAACAGCGGCCTCCAGGGACCCGGGTTAGGCTGACCACTGAAAACACCGCCCTGCTCGGCCGAGCCAGAGGCTTGTGTGCAGCCCAGCGCTGAGTACAAATCCAGGCCACAGCGTCAGACTGGCTGCCGGCCCTGCGTGAGTTACTGCGCCTGCCTGGGCCTCCATCTGTCTGCAAATCGGGGTGAATAATCCTGGTGCGCTGATTTAGTGTGAGCCCTGGTGAGAACATCGGCAGCTTCCCGAAGGGAAGTGGTGCCAAGTCACATTAGCATTGCTCACAGCACACCAGGCCCTCAGGGAAAATGCTCAGTGCATTTTATCTTGGCCCCCAGCAGCCCTCTCTGCAGAAGTCGAAAGGGAAACCTCTGGAAGTTAAGTGCCTCGCAGGCCACCCAGAGCCTTGCTGCTGACCTCCCTGTGGGAAATGAAATGGGACCTTCTTACTGGGGGGGGTTGGGGAGGGTGAATAGGCCTGAGGAACAGTCAGATTGGGGCTTATGTGCTTTATTCTGCAGACTGTTGTTCCTCTGTCTTCATGAAACAGGAGAGTATCTCTTCACTCTCCAGGTTAGAACAAAGGTCCCCAAGAAGCATCATCAGCGTTACTAACACAGCAAAACAACCCTTCAGACGAGGCTGTGTTTTTAGATCTGGAAGCGCCCGTCTGACATACCAAGATATCCCTGGGCAGAACCTTTCCAGGGCATCACGTATTCGCCGTACAAAGTTTGCTAATGTCTTTTGGCTCAGATGGCCGTATTGACCCCGGTCAAAGGCATCAGCGGTTATTGTCCTGAGAAAACTGAGATGTAAGGAGGAGGGGAAGACTTCCATTTGCCTTGAGGCTATGTAAAGGGAGTAAATGAATGTGAAGGGGACGGGAGGCAGTGAGAGAAGGATGGAGGAGGCAGGGGGGAGAGAGGGACATGAGACCCAGCAGCTGGAGGGTGAAGGGTCTAGAACCCCTGCATCCGAGGGGACGGGGATGTTCCAGGGAGAAGCTTCTCAGCAGGGCTGACAGCTCTGCCTCTTCCTCAGAGTGAAAGCTGGCCCTGAACTCGTTCTAACACCTCCTTCTCCAAGCCCAGCTGCACCCTCCATTTCAGCAAGTCAACACCAGCTCTGTTATGTCCACAGGCCCCTCTCCGGCCCTCCGGCTGCCCTGTCCTTCAGGAACCCAATGCCCTTGGGTGACCACAGCTCTGGTCAACCGTGACCAGGGAAGGCCCTGCCAGGGCGGCTCCTGCCTGCCTTCCCCTGCTTTCCCAGCTGGGCCTCCTCACAATGGAGCAGGCCAGGCCCTGTTGCTGAGGGAACCAGCAGGCAGCCCAACCCCCGTCCACAGAAATAGCCAGAGGAAAGGAGCGAAGGATTAAATTGCCCTAATCTCCAGGCTTCTGAGGAGGCGGGGAGCCTGGCCAGGGTGAGGTGGCTGCTCCCCACGGGCCCCAACAGAGCTAGTCCACGTCGCCCTCTGCCCCGCCTCCACTTCCCCCTCGGCCACCACAAACCCCGCAAAAGGGAGACACCAGTTGGCTTCCCTGACACAGGGAGGGAGGGCAGAGCCGGCCACGGCCTGGCTTTACAGTCTTGAGTCGCCAGCAACAGCATCAAGGGAACCGGGCTGCCCTGGTGGGAGCCTCCATTTTGTTGACTTCTGACTCATCCGCTAACGTCATCCATAGATACGAATCCGATTACCTACCTGTGGCCAAGGAGCAGCAAATCTCACAGGAAGGCCGCTCCGCCGCTCTCCTGCCTGCTCCGGGCGGGTCCGCAGTGGGCCTTCTAGGCCTTCCTGAAGCCCTTGCGTTCAGGTGTGTCTGCTCACTAGGGCACCGGGTCACTTTTTAAATACCCAGGCCCAGACCCCACCCGACCTTGCAAATCCAGATTCCACTGTCTGCCGTGAGCCTGTGGCCGGGTCGGGGGAAGTAGGTTTAATGAGTCCCAGGCTGAGACAACTGGTTCAGACACGAGCGGTGAAACCCAGCGGGGCTGAGCTTGATTCCAGCAGCAGGAGACCCAGACACGACCGGCTCCTGGAGCACAGCACCGTTCCTGTCGTGTTCTTTGTTGTTTGGTCACATTCTTCGTATGCCGTGTCTTCCTGTACTAACAAAAAAAAATGTTAAGATAGGAAGGCAGGTAGGCAGGAAGGAAGAGAAAGGAGGAAGAAGCATTATATATTTTTTGTTTCATTTTGGTTTTTCACCCGGCCCTGGGTCTTGAACACAAGTCCCTGGGTTTTCCATGGTCCGAATGTCAGCATTCAGTCACCTGAGCCACCAGGGGACCCCTAAAAATATATTTTTTAAATAATATGCATACTATCTAGGAAATGTATAAAATACAGGGAGATATAAAGAAGGAAATTCGGTAACTCATAAGCCACTAAAAACCCAGTTAGGCACCAGTCACATTTTGGGTGATCTTTTCATCAATTTACACATATTTAACCCACGGAAGGTCACACAGTGAAAGAGGTACGTCCTCCCTTCCTCCCGTGTCACCAGGACAGTGGGGCCTGCTTCTGCTGGGGGCCCTGTGAACTGGCAATTTTTTAGCAAGCTGTTCGGCAAAGAGTAACAAGAATATGTTTAAATTATCCCCCTTCAGCCTAATTCTGTTCCTTGAAATCTATCTTCAAAGAATAAGCAGAAGCATGGAAACTTTATTTACAGAGACTTCCATTTTCATGATACAGTAGCCAAAACTACCAACCTCACAAATATAAAAAAAAAAAATTTCCTGGGATCATTTAATAACTTGTGCTTATTTAGGGGCTAGAAAACCCTGTGGTCATTAAAAATCAGTTTTTCAAAGTACGTGCGCTGGCGTTGCTCATCCCTTCCCCACGGCCTGCTGGTGCTGGGACGTCTGTCTCAGCAGAGGTGCCCCCCACCGTCACCCCCCCCACCCCCGTAAGCCCTTCGGCTGTTGAAGGCGACCAGCAGGCTGCCCTTTCCAGAAGGCACGTAGCATTTACTTTCAGAACCCACGTTCCCACCGTTTATTCACTGTATTATTATTGATTTTGCACTGCACTTGTTCTGCGTGTGTGTGCATGTGTGTACTGTGGCACCTGTGTGAGGCATGTATAAAAGAGAGAACTCAAGATGATAAACTGCTTGTGAACAGGGACCAGGAGTCCCGCATCTTCATTCTTTGTCAGTGCTTTTTATTTACTTATTCATTTTGATGAGGAAAGGTGCAGGCAGGAATGAAGGCGAGTAGGCAAGCAGGGAGAGACAGGAGGATGAAGCATATTTATTTTATTTTTATTTACTTGTTCACAGTGATTTCCCCACCCCCTCAACCCAGGACTCAAACCCGGGGTTATGTGGCCTGTGCTCCTTCAGAAGCAACTGACCTAACTACTGCTCCACCAGGGCAAGTCCTCTCAGTGCTGTCGTCCTCCTGAGTGCCTGCACGGACTTCTCTCTCAAACTCTCCTTCCTGCCTTTTCAATATCTGTAGTGGCATCACTTAACTCATTCCCCCTTACAACACCCAGACTCAGATTTCTGGAACACTCACCATGGAATCCTAGCACTGAGTTTCTGTTTGGCTTTTTTAAGGCCTTGTCATGTGTCGCTTTCATTCCCATGGAACCATCGCCAGCAGCAGTCCCCCAGCACTTCCCTCCTGAACAACTGTATCTCCTGGCTGAGCCACCTGCTTCCTACCTCGTGTCCTTTCAAACCAGCCTCTGTTCAATCACTTATTAGAGTTACTTCTTTCTTTCTTTCTTTTTTTTTTTTTTTTAATGGAAAAGTACAGTAGGAATGAAGACAAGCAGAGACAGGTAGGCAGGAGGAGAGAGGAGGAAGTATTTTTATTTCATGGTTGTTTTTCCCCCCGGATCCAGGACTCAAACCCAGGGGTATGTGACTTGGGCTTCTCTGGAGGCTAATGGGCTAACTGCTGCTCCACCAGGGGGTGCCTTCATGTCCGGTTTTCAATGACCACTGTTACATGAAGTTCTGACTTATCTTGGCACTCGGGTCCCTCTTCCATTCATCCCAATCCCTCCATTTCCTGTTTTATATCACACAGCTTCCGAATTAATGCCTGATTCCTACCAAACAGGTGTATACACCCACCCAGGACACATCCTATATTCTTGGACCTCTTCACCTAAGAGCTGTGCGATTGTGGATAATTTGCTTAACCTCTTCAATCTCAGGTCCTCGTCTACAAAACGGAGATAATCCTGATAAGATCTTCTTTATGGATTTGCTGTGAAAACAAGTAAGATACAGGAATGCAGCAACTATCATTGATATGCCTTCAGTTTTGCAGCTGAGGTCGAACTTGACAGCACAGCTCCTGCCTGCTCAGCATAGGGTCCAGGAGGTAAATCACAGGAATGGGTTGGATGCTCTGTTTCCAAGATGGCCGGCTCACACAGCTGGTCAGTTGGTGCCATTGGCTGGAACTTATCTGAGGCCACAATTTGGAGCCTCAACTGTCCTCCATTTGGACTTCCATGTGCTTCCTTGAACTACCTCAAAGCCTGCCATCTGGGATCTAAGAGAGAAGCAGATTGCCAGTGCTCTTAAATGCAAGGCCCTGAACTAACTGTGAGAGCATAACCTCCACCATATTCTATTTGACAAGGCAGATACAGACTAGGCCAGATTCAAGGAGGTGAAGAAATACTCCCAAACTTTCCACAAGGATGTGGCATGTGCAGCAAGGAAGGAAAAGATGGCAGCCAAATCTGGGAACATTACCACCATAGCGCCTTGGGGATCCCCTCTGTTGGCCTGTAGAATAGATGCTCAACCAATATTTCACATTCACTGAGCTCTTAAGGTCTATAACTTTCATTTGTCAAACAATCGCCTGACTTGCTGTCTTGAATCCTGAGTTGACATGTCCCCGGTGTTGTGATTAATGATGACATCCCGCCTAAACAGGAAGCTCTTTGAGGGCAAGGCTCCCCACAACAGCATCTGTTTTGTGCTCTCCCCACAGAGACTTGAGCATGGAAAACTCCATAAACGTGTAGCGCTTGATTTATTTCCTGCTGACAGCTGAGCGCAAGGGCTGGGGAAGGGAACATAAGAGTTGCTTTTATTAAATTTTTGTACAACAGGAGGCTTGCTGGGCTCCAGGGAAGACTCAGAGAAACGGCGCCTTTGTTCTCTGCTCTGCCCTGGGCTGGGCAGAGCCATCCAGAAGGGGCACTTGGCCAGGAGGCTGCAAACTTTGGAGGGCGTGTGGAGGAAATTCCATTCTAGACCCTCATTTCCGAAATTGCTCTGTGATTAGCCTGGCTTTGTGCAGCCCCAGTCCAGAAGCAGAGAGAGCCCAGCCCTGAGGTTGTAAAAAGCACGAGGAAAATACAAACATGGCCCCTTTACAGCCCAGGAGAGGAGGTTAAAGGATTTGCTTTGTTGTTTATCTCTTAGACTGATGCCAATTATCCTGATTCTTTTTTCTTTTAAGCTTACTTGTGATGGTATTTTAAATTCATTTCTTCTCAGAAACAGTCTTTATAACACATTTTTTGCTTTGGCTCTGAGGACTCAAGCCCAGTCTCTGTGGCAGGGAGGGCGGCCCTGGGGTCGCATGTCAGAGGTCAGGGGCCCTCTGATTGTTTCCAAATGCATTTCCAAGGAGCCATAGATTTGAACTTTGCATTGTTGTGGGGACCTGGAGGCTGCACAGAGGGGAGAGGCAGGGAGACCATCTCTGTGCTTCAAAGGCTGCTGATTTAGTTTCACTTGGCTTAACGTTTCAGTCCTTGAGTCAGTCCTGAACTTAATCCCCTGGGTTGGTGGGATGTGGGTGGGACTTGGGAAGAAACTGGGTATAACCCAAAGCTTCCAGCTTTACAGATAAACAGTGACGTTGGATCCACAAGCCCTTGGGCAGCGGCAGGGCCGAAATTCCCAAGGGCTTTCAGAAACCCTGGCTCATTTGCCCAGAAGTGACCAAGAGTTCCCTGTTCCCCAGTCATGTCAGCATCCTGCAAAGTGTAACTGAATGTAGGATGCTGGGATCCAGAGACCAACTCCCAATTCTGGCCTTGCCCAAAGGGAGTAGGTGTTTGCTAGATAATGCAAGTTAGAGAGAAGATAAAAGGTCCCAGCACATTCCTCCAAACAAGTATCTCCACTGATACCTGAAAATCTACCACAAAAATGAACAAAGTTTGGTACACACCGGTGGAGCTTGGTTAGGTCAGTGGCATCCGAAGGAAGAAGCCACTTGCCGCTGGATTCGAGTCCTGGGCCCAGGGGGAAGCAACCAATGTGAACAACTAAAATAAAATAAAGCGTTTCTTCCACCTCTCTCTACCAGCCTGCCTACCTGCTCACCTTCATATTTACTGTGTTCACTAACATGGAGCAATGGTATGATATACTCCTAAGTGCAAAAACAACAAGCTAGAGAGGGACACGCATATTGCATGGCACCAGCTACACATGCGACGTGTGCACCCGCAGGAAAACCGTGGGACGACACACATCAAAAAGTTGACAGCGGAAGAACTCTGGCGACTTAGCTGTTAAGTCTGTGACTCCAGACTGCGCGGTCCACATACATCCCAAGGACCGAGGGTGGAGGACCTGGTGAAAACGCAGCAAAATAAAGTAAATGCTTCTTTCTCTTCTCCCTTCCTGCCTGCCTGCTTGCCTGCATTCTTGACTGCACCTTTCCTTTTAAAAAAAGAATTGATGGTGGTTGTGGGCTTTGAAGTTTTGGTTTTGTTTTTTTTTTCCTTTGTTTTCTGCATTTTAGAATTTGCTAACACTACACATATATTCCTTAGGTAATTTTCTCAAAGAGAAAATCTAGTGCTTATGAAGTGCTTCTTGAGGTCAGCACTTTTTTTAATGTGGTGAGAACTATCAGCCTCAGAGTCAGACAGCTGGCCGAGAAGGAAGACCTCAGGGGCTGAGGGGCTCAGCGGGCTGAGAGCTGGCATGTGAGCAAGTGAAGTCTAAGGACCAGGGTTCAAGACCTAGGGTCAGAATGAAAAAACAAAACAAGTAAAGGTGTTTCTTCTTCCCTTCCTTCCTCTCTTTAAAAATAAAGGTCATGGTGCACCCTGGTGCCACGTGGATTAGTTCACTGCCGCACAGTCCACACACATCCCAAGGTCCCCGGTTCAAGACCTAAGTCTGGCGGGGAAAAACCAAGATGAACAACTAAATAATAAAATTAAGTGCTTCTTTCTGCCCTCTCTTCCTCCCTGCCTGCCTACTCGCCTCCATATCTTTCTTTGCTTGGTTTTAAGTTAAAAGGGATTTAATTAGGTCTTTAAGACATGGAGCAAAGCTAGTGGAAAAGGAGGAGGACAGGAGAGAGGGACATGAAATAAAAGGACATGGCCTTGGAGGAGCAGGGCCTTGCTGGGGAGAGGCATTGGAATCTGGTCCAGGGGAGCAGGGGAGAGGAGTGAGGGTGGGGTGAGGGTATGACAAGATTGTACTGTCAAGGAGAAAGAGGAATTATCTAATGAAGAAGACAGGATTGTCCAAGGGACAGAAATGTGCAGGTAAAAGTGTCAGGAAGCACTGACAAGGTTTGGAAATGGGCAGAAAAGGGTCCTGGTGCCCTAGCCACAGAGCTCCGGGGCGCTGGGGTGGGCCACCAGACTCTGGAGGGCTGAGCACCTGCAATGGTTTTTGCTTCAAGCCATTTACCAACCCCACAGGGAGGGAAGTTAACTTGTGGAAAACAGCGCAGTCTCTGCGTCCACGGGAATGCTCAGCGCCCCATTCAGAACAATACAGAAGGTGTGTAACCTGCGGAGAATTAAAACCTGAGTTAAATCCTCATTTATACCAGTTTTAACATCGTACTGTTTCCACATTAACCAATGAGTTCAGTAGGCTCTTTGACACACGTCTAACTCACAGTGATGTGAAAGCCATGACTTGACCACTTAAAAGGAATACCAGTAGCCCTTACAGTGAGTGCCCCCTTATCTGTGGTTTGCCTTTCTGTGGTCTCGGTCATCCAAGGTCAGGCACGGTCTGAAAACACTACTTACAAGAAGATGTTTTGAGAGAGAAAGACCGCAGGCTCATAACACTCACGACAGCATATTGCTACCACTGTTCTATTTTAACATGAGTCAGTACCGTTCACCTCTTACTATGGCTGATTTATAAATTAAACTTATCACAGGTATGTATGCACAGGAAAAAGCCTACTGTATTTAAGGTTTGGTACCAGCCTTGGCTTTAGGCGTCGTGAGGATGTGTCCCAGGAGGCCCCTGATCATACTTAAGAGAAACTCTAGTCCAAGGCGTTCATCAGCAAAGCAGAAATAATGGCAATTACCGAACAGCCCCACGTAGGCAGTTTACGCTTGCGTCGTCGCCCATCCGTATTGTGCGACACAGGGGGCTGGCTGAGGTTCAGAGGGCTCCACGCTGGGGTCTGGTTCAGGTCTGCCCCACGTGTCCTTCACCTTCTCACCCCAGCAGGTACACAAGCCAGGCTTCTCGTGCCCTGTCGGCTACCACTCCTTTAACCAGTCCCACACGTGGCCAGGGGAGGTGGAGGGCGCTGCTCTACCTTTCAGCAACATCTAAGGTATCCCATTTAAGAGTCACTAAGTCCCATGAGGCCATTCCTACTGTCATCGTGATGCCTGCCTATTGAGGAAGGCGTCACTGAGGAAATGAGATTCAGGTCACCCCAACAGAGAACAGCAGAGTCATAGCTGGGATCTGGGGAGACTTCTGCCTCCTGATCTCCTTCCCCGCAAGTTTAAGAAAAGACAATCCCCATCGCATGTTTTTTTTCTCATCGACAAGCCTGGAAACCGTGACTTTGAAAGTACGTAGACCCAGCGCTCTCGGTGCGCGATGGTGCGCGCCAGTGCTGGCGGGGCAGCTCCCGGGACCGAAGTGCGTGTGCTGCCGAGGACATGGAGTCTCACCTGCAGAGGAGCACCGGCGCCCACAGGAGCTGGCGCCTCCCTGTTCGTCTTCCCCTTCGCGGATCCTCAGAGCTCTCAAAGGCTCAGCATCTCGTGCGTTGAAATATACCTGAGGGATGGGGAACCCACACAAAGGAGGTTATTTTAAAGCGTAGACTGTTGCAATAAAAACAATCACATTTTTTATAAAAGAGAGAGAAATGCTCCTTACATGGCAGGTTTCATCAGCTCAGCCAGTCCATCAGAGGCGGCAAGGGGACGAACCTGCTTACCGGAGAGAGTGGGTCCCCTCGTGTAAGAGAGTTCACATCGTCGGTACCAGAGAGCCAGACAGTAGGGGCTCAAGGAGTGAATACCAAGAGCTTTAAAAAGCATGTGGTAGAGGAAAAGCAATAGATAAAAATTGGACTTCAAGTGAAAAATAAAGAACTGGATGACTCGCCAGTGCGTCCCAGAGCCCCCCTGGCTTGCTCCCCCCACGCCACGAAGGCTGCCCACGCAGCGGCGTTTCAGGCGGCCTCTCTCCCAGAGTCCTGCACGCCGGCGGCAGCTCAGCCCTTTTCCACAAACGGCCCAGCATTTAACAAGCAGCTGTGCTGCCCGGGCTGGCTGCTATGCAGGGTGCTTGACAGATGTCACCTGCTCAACAGTCCATCGTCTCCATAGTCACTCAGCCAGCCAATGTCCATGACAGAAGCATAATCCTCGTGTGGCTGATACAGATAAACCAACGGGGTCTCTGGCGTCAGCGGCTGAATCTAACGAGCAGCAACACGGCGTCCAGACGCTCACAGCACACGACGGCTGAGGCTGCTGGGAGCGTCGTGGGAGCACGGAGAAAACAGCCCCTGCGCCTGTGGGACGGTCGTGGGGGACGGCCGTGGAAGGCCTGCCAGCTGCTTGCTCTGGGACTTGGAGAATAAGTCCGAGTCTGTCTAGTGGAGAGAGGCGGGGGCACCCAGAAGCTCCTGGACAGAGTGCTGGGACAAAGGGGAGCAGCGTGCAGGGTTTTCGGAAACAGCCCAGCGTGGCCACGGCGTTCAGGTGGCGGGAAGAGTTTCAGACGGGAAACCAGTCAGCCCGTGGTGTGGCGACACCCAGCAGGCAACTCCGAGCGGCTGCTCCCAGGCCTGCACATTCGTCCTGGGCCCCCGGGGCCCCTTCAAGGGTGTCATCCACCCCTGATAATGGAGTCGACACCAAGGCCATCCTCAATTTTCCACCTGTGTCCAAAGCCCAAAATAAGTTCCACCGAGCCCTTTGAGGCCGCCCTGGCTGAAGCGCCACCGCACGCTGAGCGGTTTCTGATGCGCGGAAGCTGATGGAAGGGAACTCGAGAAGCGGCAGAGGCCAAGGCCAAGGCTGTGGCAGGTCAGGCGTCGGGAGAGGCAAAGTTCCTTCTAGACAGCGACCCCTTCACTGTGGGCTCACGTGGCAGAAGGGGCAAGCGAGCACTCGTGGGTCTCCTGTAAGGACACTGACCCCCTTCACGAGGCACTAACGCCGTGACCTGCACACCTACCAAAGGTTGCAGTGTTTGCGCCATCACCGTGGGGGTCAGGATGTCAACGTGTGAATTTGGAGGATGCAGGCTTTCAGATCTGAGTGATACTTAAGTGAATCAAAGCCCGGAACTGCTTATACAGCTGCAGATAAGTCCACTGGGCACAGTCCATATAAACCCCAGGGACCAGGGTTCGAGACCCAGGGCCGGGGTGGGAACAACCAAGATGAACAATAAATAAAATAAATGTTTCCTCCTCCTCTCTCTTCCTGCCTTCTTGCCTGCTCACCTTCATTCCTGACTGCACCTTTTCTTTAGAAAATATATACATATGCATATTTATCTTTTTTTTTTTTCCTGCCGCTGAGTTATTTCTTCATGATGTGAGGTCTCCATGTCTTTGCTGTGACATTTTAGGTTGAGAAGGAAGAAGACAAAGATTTTATGAATTTGAAGGGGCTACAGACTGTCAAGGCAAAGAAAATTGTTCATTACCTGACCAGACAGTGGGAGCTTTACCATCCATGGATCAGGGTCTTCACAGAAGCTGATGGCACAGTGCACACGATCTGCTCGGCGAGGGAAGCGAGTGGTGACCCTCAAGCCATACTTCAGTGAATCTGGCTGGCCTGCCTGCCACCGCCGACCTGCACCCATGGCCTCCCTCCCCACCGGCCTTCGGAGAAGGAGACTTGCAGTGGATCTAGTTTTCCTCACCGACATCCCCATCCATCGCAGGTCCTGGGGAGGAGTCTGCTGGGATGCAAAGAGCAGGAATTAATCTGCTCCCCAGAGAGGGCCTGCCTCAGCTGGCTGACAACTTAATCTCCCCTGGGCTCTTAAACATCTCTTTTATTTTAATGTGCTGCCTTTTTCAGAGTGCTGGTAAAAAGAAATAGAATTTTAGATAATTCAGTAGCAGAGTCATTTACAGCAAAGCTGATAGTCACTTAACAGCTTCTGGGAGAAGCACCGTAGGGGAGAGTTCATTCATTTTCAGCAACGAGGAGCATTTCAGACCTGTCTTAACTAAATCCTCCCGACTTGCTTCTGTGTCCTTGGATTTTGACGTGGAAGGGCTGGGGTGAGTTGCTTCCACACACACAGCCGGCCTTCTGTAGAGCAACTTCGGGGCCCAGAAACACCCAGATTTCGGGTTTTTTGTACAGTGGTAGCCACCCAGCTCCTGCCCACTGCCAGGGCTCACTCACACAACCCCTGGGCCCCTCTCTTCTCAGACTCCACAGCGATTTTTCAGGTATCTTCCATGCCCACTCCTTGGCTTCAATCCTGCGTTTCTCTGCACCAGCCTGCATGTGTTGGCCCCACAAATGACAGATTCCTACAGACAGCAACCGTCTCTCAACAGTCTCCAAGGTGTGATGCTCAGAAGGTTGTGTTCGCTGCTTTGGTGCCTGAAACAAAGGCCACCAAGATAGGCATTTACAGCAGCACCTGTTGATTAACTCACAGTTTAGTGGCTTATTTATTAACTCACTTCTTTGTGGCTCAGGTTGGCCTGGCTTCTTGCTCTGGGTGTCACAGACTGAAAACAAGATGCTGTGTGAGCGAGCTGTGGAATAGGCCATGGCCAAGTCCATGCAGGTTGTCAGCAAAATTCAAACCCACACAGCTGTAAGACTAAAGTCCCCTTTATCTTGTGGACTGTCTGCTAGGGATCACTCTCACCTCCCAGAGGCTGTTCCTTAGTCCTTGTCCACCACCCTCACCACCTTCTCACTAGCCAGGAGGCAGCAAATCCTTCTGATTTTTTAAGCTCTGACACCCCAGTTGCTAACAGCAGAATAAACTGCTTTTAAAGGCTCACGTGATATGACTAGGCACAGCCAGATAAACTCCCTTTTGATCAAGTCTTAATCAACTGAGTAGTAACCTACGGGACATCTGCAAAACCCCATTTTGCCCTGAAATAGAAAAAGTCAGACAAGGGCTTACTATCCAAAACATACAAAGAACCCATAAACCTCAACAACAAAAAAGCAGGCGATCCAATAAAAAAAAAAAAAAGGGCAGAAGAATTGAATAGACATTTCTCTAAAGAAGGCCTACAGACAGCCAACAGGCACACGAAAAGATATTCCTCCTCTCTTGTCAATAGGGAAACGCAAATCAAAACAATGAGATATCACTTTACACCTGGGAGATTGACTATTTTCCAAAAATCTGGAAACAACAAATGTTAGTGAGGATGTGGAGAAAAGGAAAGAGTTTTACACTGCTGAGCAAGTGCAAGTTGGTGCGACCCCAGTGGAACACAGTGTGGAGGTTTCTCAAGGTATTGAAGATGGAAATCCCATCCGATGCCGTCATTCCATTTCTGGGTGTTCACCCAAAAGATACGAAAACACGGATTCACAAAGATACACACACCCTCATGTTTACTGCAGCATTATGTACAATAGCCAAGAACTGGAAACTACCTAAGTGCCATGAAAGTGTCAGATGAAAGGACTGAGAAGATGTGGTCCATATACACAATGGAATACTACACAGTCCTCAGAAAAGATGAAATTCTGACATTTGCATCAACATGGATGGATCTGGAGAGGGTTATGCTAAGTGAAAGAAGTCAAAAGAAAAAAGACAGATAGGGTCTTTTATTTCCAGATCCTGGGATTAGAACAAGAAATCTTGGGGAATGTGGAGCCCTTTCAGGATTCTATCACAAGAGTCTCAGAATATATATGAGAGCAAGAAAGGCTGGGTGACAAAGATCTCCACTGTGCAGTTTCTGTCCACCCTCCATGGCTTGACAAGCATGGAATGACCTGCTGACCTGCTGACAATTATGTAGACCTACCTGGGTACGTGATCCCAATCCGGGAGTCTCGTATATATGCTAAAGGGGCTAAATGCCCACAGCTGGTCACTTCCAGCAGGTCCAGAGTTTCCCAAACCAACAAGCCCACTGGCCACACAGAGACTTTGCTCTCCTACACTGGGACAGAGGGAATGCCCTGGTGGACTAGCGGTTGGGACCACTGTCTTCGGACAGTTTTATCCACATACATCCCAAAGTCTCTGGTTCCTGTCCCAGGGCTGGTGGGAACAACCAAGATAAACAACTAAATAAAATGCTTCTTCCTCTTCTTTCTTCCTGCCTGCCTACCTCTGCTCACCTGCATTTCTTTTTTCACCTTAAAAAAAAACTAGGACAGAAATGGTTCATGGTCTTTTAGCTCTAAATGATGCCCTTACGTTTGTCTGTTTGTTTCCATGCTTAGAGAGGAAGAAAGGAAGAGGAGAAAGTATCCTTTATTTATTTGTATATTTATTTTATTTGTTCACCCCAGTCCCTGGGGTCTCCAGGTCCAGGTCCGGTTCCAGGCCCCAGCCACAGACTTACCACCTCAGCCACCATGACATGCCCCCCAAATACCCTTTTCTCTTCCCCAGCCTCATCCCTAGAACCTACGCCTGGGCACAGTGGGGTCCTTGCTTGATAATAAAACCTTTCCATTCATTTCTCAACCCTTAGTTTCTTAGTTTTCTCTCTTCTATCAGGAGTCTCTCTGACCTGAGGTGCTTTGAACTATTGTTTCGGCCTCCGTTCCATGCCTGTGGCTTCATCTCTTCTCTCTTCTGTGCCTCCTGAATATCTTTTCTCTCCACCTGACGTTCTGAGAGTTTCCCACTCCCCACCCCAGATGCTACTCTTCTTTTATTTCAAGGAAAGGTGTAGCAATGAAGGCACACAGGCAGACAGGCAGGGAGAGGAGGAAGAAGCATTTTATTTATCTTCATTTAGTCGTTCATCTTCATCATCTCCCCCCAACCCCGACCCTGAGACACGAGCCCAGGCTTGGCCAGAGAAGATGGACCTGAGTCTTACTCCATCGGGGTGTGCCCTCTTTCTCCATGTCTGCACAGGTCTTCCTAACCCTGTCTCGCAGGTGCCTGATGTGGTAGCAATCTGTGTACGTACCTGTTCACTGAAGGAACGAGTGAGTGAACGGATGAATTTGTGAATCAGCAGCATATTTGTTTTTCTAGTCTCCTTTTATTCTTCAGCATCGGAACCCCAGGGCAGTGCTTTGTCAGACCATTTATTCATTCCTTCACTAACACGTGGGGATACAGTACTCATGGGAATAAGGTCCCCATCTCCTGGGTTGTTGAAGAACTTGGACTCAGTAGGTTCAGGGGCCCTTCCCCTCTGGGAACTGTCTTGCCAGTCCAAAGGCATCTTTAAAACTCACCTCTTGGAGTGCAAGCTGCTGTCAAATTTAATCACGAAGACGCCAGGTCTGCCCCTGCAAGAGTGATTGCATTCCTTTCTTTTGTGAGCTATAGCATTCCCATTGCTTTTCTCTCTGAGAGACACTTAAATTTGCTTCCCACCAGGTCTGAAGCTGGTGCCTAATGTGGCTGAAAATGTTATTGAACCCAGCGAGGAAATCCAGCGCCCAGGGGCTCTCCATTGAAAGGTGCTTTGTTTCCCAGGCACTCTCCTTTGTCTGCCTGGCCTCTCGAGTGACATGTTTGGACACAAAGCCTCTTAGGTAGAAATTACTACGTTTGCAGGCGTTCCTCCTTGGGAGCGAAGTTTATTACTTCAAAGTCTTTTTTAAAGTTGGGGCTTCAGCGATGTTATACACCTGACAAGCAATCATCATGTGAAGATACGTTTTATCCCGATATTTATTAGCACCCTCGTTCATCTATTTCATCCTGTCCTGAAACTTTCCAGTGAGATTTCACTTTCTTCCCATGGAGGTCATTCTCTTAACCTCTGGGAGATCTCTATCTCTGGGCGTGGAAAGCCTTTCTGTGGAAAGGGAGCGCAGATGAGACCTCGCTGATAAGGCCTAGGAACGTCAGAATCCTTGGGGACCTGGGGGAAGGAGGCACTTTTCCTAATGCCTCATTCTCTGGGCAGCAGAGTAATGGGGTTTCGCTGCAGCTGTAGGTTTGCGCCCAGCTCCTGGGAGCAAAGACACCAGCAGCTGGGGCCTCGCTGACTGGGGAGAGACTGCCCCTCCCAGGTCTGGCCAAAGCAGCGCCATGGCACTGCTACCTGGGAGCGTGCCTTCTCTATGAGCTCCAACCCCAGCAAGACCCTTACTGCAAAGATCTGAGGGGACTAAAACAGAACAGCCCAAGTCTCAGAATTTTCTCTTCTCCCTGCCCCACTCTGACAGGAAGAACCACGGGCAGTGGAGGACAGCCCCAGAGGCAAAGGAGAAACTCCCAGTTCTTTTAACCCTTTAACCCCCTCCTGAATCAAAGAAGCCATCTGCCCCCCACCCCCCACCCACCCCCACCCCCGCCCCGCAACCGGCTTCTACTGGCTCCTGAACGAGAAATGGTCTCTTGTCCCTATTCTCTAGAAGATATAGAGAGGGGATGTTACTCATCTTTACTTACAGAGTAAGGATGAGGGAGTCCTCCTTGTCATGCGGAGGCCCCCAGGCCTCAGTTCAGAACATAAATATGGGTCTGTCCCAGCTACCACAGAACTCAGCATCGTGCAAATTCTCCAAAAATCTGTTTTCAGATTTGAGCTTTTCTCTTACTAACCATACTAAATGTTAATTTTTTGATCCATCCAGCCTGTAAAGAACCTCAGAGAAATGGGAACTTTTCCTTTGATGCCCACCACACACACACACACACACACACACACACACACACACACCTCCTGCATCAGGCTCTTACACACCAAAAAGCAATCTCCCTCTTCCCTAAGTGTCCCAGGGCCATGTACCACACTGGAGACAGCTTTATGCAGCAGAGCCTGTGAAAATCACTCACTAGCCAATCCTATGTGTCCACCCTGTTTCTCCTGCCTCAACCATTCCTTCCTGGGAAAGCAACAGTAAAGGCTCCATGCTTTCCTCTTGCCCCTTCTGCCTCCAGACCAACCCTGTGCTTCTCCACGTGGCCCTGTGCGGCTTCTGGAATCTCCTATTCTCGGAAAATTTGAGTTTTCAAAGGGAGTCATCTCATCCTTTGGCCTTATCACCCCTGAATAAAACACAATCTAGGACTGCCCTGATGGCCTAGAATATGTTAGACATAGTTGATGTACATTCTAGTGTCCTGGGCTCAAGACCTAGGGCAGGGCCAGGGTGGGACAGTCAAGATGAACCACTAAATAAAGTGCTTTTTCCTTCTTTCTCTTCCTGCCTGCACCTTTCCTTTAGACAAAAAAAAAAAAAAAAAAAAAAAAGCAAAAAAAAAAATCTGTATTTTAAAACTCTAGCTCTACTTTCAGACACACTTCTAGGAAGTAAGAAAGAGAAGGAGGTGTGCCCTGGTGGAGTAGTGGTTAGGTCAATTACCTCCAAAGGAGCACAGCCGCCATAGGCCTGTGTTCGAGTCTCAGGTCCGGGGAGAAAACAAGCAGTGTGAACAACTAAATAAAAATAAAATAAAAGGCTTCTTCCTCCTCTTTCTTCCTGCCTGCCTGTTCTGCATCTTCATTCCTGCCTGCACTTTTCTAAAGAAAAAAAGTAAGAAGGAGAAGGAGGGAGACAGAGGAGAATCTGTGAATCTGTGTCTTCTGATCATTTCCATGCCAGCTTCATTCAGAATTTGCGAGGTGGTAGCATGTCATCCTCGTTTTGCTGATGGGCAATTAAGACTTGGAGAAGTTAAATGACTAGCTCAAGGCCACAAAACCACACTAGAGGTAACAAGGCCAAGATTAAAACCCAGCTTTGTTCCCTCATGCACCGTGGCCATGCCAACCCATGTCAATCTTTTCATCTCAACACCCACCATTTACTCCTCCCACCTCATGGGGTTTTACTTCAAAATAGCTTCGCTGCCCACCAGAGCCCCTAAATACAAGATGAAGATATATGGCAGGGTCCCTCCTTCTAAAGGAACTCTGGGCAATCAATCAGTTTGGCTCAGTCTGCCGATCTTCTCTCTCCGGGCATATGCATCTCTCCTCGGGCTACAGGAAATGGGAATGAAGACAGTCCAGAAGCAACTTTCTCTACACCCAGGAAGTCACAGTCTCATCTGGGGTGGGGGCCAGACCACACACCACAAGAGAGTATTTAATCAGCTGTCACATTCTGTGGTACAAAACACAGGCATAGAAAAAGTAAAGATCACTGAGAATTTCTTGGCATAGAACTTGATTAGAACCATGAGGGGTGGGGAGCCGTTAGGTAAAGAAAAAAGTGAAAGGACTGTTTCTGGACAGTCTGATGGTTTCTCAAAATATTCAAAATTACAAGTACCATATATCCGGCACCTCTGGATTCCACCTCTGGCTGTCTATGGGCTGGGGGGCTGGGGGGACCTTCCATGTAGATTCTGCACGAGCCCCTCGGCCCTCCTCCTTGCCTTCCCCTCCTAACCTCCTGCCTAGGGGCTATTTGGGAATGATGTTCCTTAACATGTATTTTTGTCCTTATTTATTATTGCGAAGTATAAAAGCGCCAGAGAAAGGGCACGAAGCCAATGCACCTTCCAATGATCACTAGAAAACAAGGACTCAAGCAGCCACCACCCAGGTCAGGAAATAGACTGCACCCTGTGTGCAGCCCCTCGTTCCCCCACGTCCGTCCACATCCCTGTTCCACCGTCTCTCCCCACACAGCTGCCACTATGCTGAACTTCATGGCAATCACACCATTTTCCTCTTAACTCTGCATCCCACATGGCACAGTTAGTTCTGCTTGTGTAGGGACTGTATACGAATGGAATCACACCCTGTCAGGACTCTCTTGCTCAGCACGGATTCTGAGATTTATCCACATTCTTAGAAACAGTGCCAGTTCCTTCTGTTTCAGTGCTGTGAAATATTTCCATTGAATGAAAGTGTGATCATCTTCCCATGCATTCCACTGTCAATGGACATTGAGGTTGCTCCGAGTTTCCCTATTCTGGACAATATTTTGTGGTAACACCCCCAGGGGGCATGGCAGTCTCCTGTTGTATCACATATATGCAATGTCTCTACCCTGTATTAAATTCCTCCGTGTAAAGCACCTAAGATGGGTTCTGGCTTTCCAACTAAACTCTCATTAATAAAAGCACTAATTAATGTTTTTAATTTTCTAATGATTAGAATTATTTATTAATCATCAAAGAAAATTGACTAAAAATACACATCCAGAGACCCCCAAGTCCAGATCTCAGAAATCAGGTTTTTATGGAAATATGTAGGAGAGCCTGTTTTTTTAAGGCTCTACTCTTGCCTCCCCATCAATCTGGTCATCCTTCAAGGACTCTTCCTTGTTCTTTTCTTACCAGACTAGACTATGGTTCTTGACTGCACACCTGGAAAGGTAGGCTTTCATCATCATTATTTTGGAGGCTTTCCAGATTACACTGCATAGGAGTGAATATTTCAGATTACGTTCATGGTGAGTTAACACTCCTGATAAAAATAGGCGTTTTCCCTCCATCACAGCAGGTTTTTGTATAATATTAATTGTTTCAGTGTCATTTTGTTATCATGCTGAAGGAGAAAAAAAATCAGGAATGACATTGAACAAAGGTCATTCGTTATTCAAAGACCTGCTTTCTTTATACATCGTTTTGTTCAAAGTCTTAGTTTCCAAGAAACTACTGAGGACATTAAATGACATTAAATTACTGTACAATAAGGTTGAGAAGCTAACTTTTTTCAATTTAATATCTATTGAAGTAACTTTGATTTACAAAATAATATAAACCCACGTGTGCAGGTTCCCCATTCCTCAAATGCATGCCCACGCACTCTACCCTCCACCAAAATGCCGAAAGTTCTTCTCCGTCGTCCATTGGACCCTCCCCACTTGCTCCCACCTCCCACCCCATTCCCTACTAGGGAATTTCCTACATTCCCTCTCAGTCTGAGAAACTGATTTTAAATGATCATTTCTCATTCTCTTCCAGGGTAATTCCCATCCTCCCCTCTGAGGACGAACACCCCAGATTCACCAATAAAGTATGAACAGATGTTTCCGGCTTGCTCTCTGAAGTTTGTACCCATAGACCAAAGCCTTTACTCGCTTTGCCTTCTGAGTGTCTCACAAATAGTTTAGACTCATTATGATCAAAACCCAAACCATTGTTTTCCCCACCTTGCTTCTTCTCCAGTGTTCCCTAGTTCTGTGGTCTTTGTGTTCTTCACAATTCCACAGCTGAGGAAACACCCTCCCTCGCACTTTTACTATGTCCACTTGATTCTCTCTACCCGCTCCCATTCTGGCTAGACCCTCACCATTGCTTTTCAAAATTATTGCAACAGCTCACGTGACAGCGCCCCCTGGTGGAGCGGCGGTTGGGTACGGCCCATATACATGCCCGGGTCTCCGGCTGGTGGCCTGGGGCCGGGGAAGCAACCAAGATGAACAGCTAAATGAAAACAAAGAAAGGGTGCGCCCTGCTGGAGCAGTGGTTGGGTCAATTGCCTCCAAAGGAGCAAACCATATACCTTTGGGTTCAGGGGGAAGCAACCAGTGTGAACAATTAAATAAAAATAAAATAAAGATGTTTCTTTTTTCTCTCTCTTCCTACCTGCTTCCCTCTCTCTACTCACCTTCATTCCTGTCTGTACTTTTCCTTTAAAAATAAAATAGCTCAATTAGCTGTGCAGTCTTTAATCTTTTTCTTTTTGAAAGGTGCAGTTGAGAATGAAGGCAAGGAGGCAGGCAGGCAGGAGGGGAGAAGAGAAAGAAGCATTTGTTTTATTTTATTGTTCACGTTGATTGCTCAGCCCCACACTGCTGGCCCCAGGTCACCCACTAGCCATCCGGATGCATGTGGGCTACACCAACCAGAGGCTGCAGATTCAACTGCTACGCCACCAGGGTGCGCTGCAGACTCGAATCTTACATCCTTGCACCTCACAGCAGCAAACTACAATCCCTTCTTGCTACCAGTACTAGACTTTTCCAACATAACTGTGATGTCAGGTCCATACCTACAAAGCATTGATGACTCTCATTGTAACATAGTAAATCCAAATTCGCTCTGCACTCAACTGACTTCAACTTCTTTTTCTGCAACTTTCTCCAGCCTCCTGCCCCCAAAACCTTTTGTGACAATCATAATCATTTTACTTTTGTTTGTTTTTTAAGAGGAAATGAAGGCAGAAAGAAAGACGGAAGAGAGGAAGCAGTATTTTTATTTATTTGTTTATTTATGGTTGTTCCCCCTCTGCCCTAGGTCATGAACCCAGGTCTCTGGGCTTTACCTGGTCTACACCCCAGCTGCCAACTTAACGCCTGAGCCACCAGGGCACACTAACTCATGGGTGTTTTCATGACTTCACTGTTCCAGGTAGCAGCTGGGCTCCAAATAATTCTCACACATATTTTTTTTTCTTTACAGCAGATCTCTATGAAACCACCTATCCTGACATCCAAATTCATTGATTCTACATTAACCTCTACCCCAAGCTCTCTTACTACCCTAAATCGATTACTCCCTTTGTCCCCAGGACATGAAATTTGTTCATGCCTGGATGATCTTTGAGTTAGAAACTGGCCACTAGTTCAAAAGGAGGCTGTGGGTAGGACAGGCCCTTCAGAGTGTCACTGAATTCTGGACATTTGCCTGACTCTTTCCTGCTACAAGACATCTTATTTTGTTTTGCACCCCAGTGCCTTAAATAGGGAGGCAAAGACTCATTCACTTACTCTCACAAGCTGAAATGGTTTGCTGAGGCTGTGTTACAAATTAAGTGCCTGAATGTGGGATTATTGGGGGCAGGAGGTGGGGAGGTGTGGAACGATAAGAAGAAATTGTGTTGGAACCAATGATAAATGTAATCTAACTTATATTTATGAACATAGAGATCCTGTTAGCGTATGAAAGTCTAAATGATGAGCTGGGGAGATCCTTTGATGAAGACGTAACACCCATGCCCCTTGCCTGCTCTTGGCATTTCCTTCCCACAGGTACCAACCTCCTTTGTACCTGTTCTAGAAAGGAAAACACATAGTGTTAAAGAGCTTGAAATTCTCCATCCATGAGGTCTTCTACTTTTTCATCTCCTTAAGGTACAAGGAATCCTAAGTATTTAAGAAAGTGAAATATTCTGTGCACAGCTCTATTTAGCTCTCATCCCATTAGATGATGATGATGACTAATTATTACTGGTTAATTTTTCTTTCTCCTCAGTTTGTCTGAGCTCCTTAAGGACAGGGTCACTGTGCCTGTCCCATATTAGGTGGTCAAGGTATGTTTATTGATGTATTGCATGAGTGCATGGGTGCATGGGTTCATAGGGGCATGGGTACATGGATGCATGGATGTATGGGTGGATGGGTACATGGGTGCATGGATGGATGAATAGATACATGATAGATGGAAGCATGAGTGGATAAATGGATAGATGGGTGGGCAATTATTTTATTTTCGGTAATTTATGTAAACTATTGCCTTTCTTACTTTGCCCACAGTCAGAAGGACATAGCACCATTTCTAGGCTAAACAGAAAGGATGGGGCTGCCTGAAATCTGATACCTTGACCCCTTTTCACAGTTGCTGCCGCCATACATCTTTCTCTTAACTACTTTAGCTACTGGGAGGGGGCAGTGAAAGAAAAAAAGAGAGGAGATCATTTTGCTCAAAAGTTTTCACTGGTTCTTTCCAAAGTAGCATTTATGAAGAGTATTTATAAAATTGTACTTTCATGTATTTGAATAGGTATTAATTTCACAGGCTCTAACTTCGAATAGTTGAAAGGTATGCTAAATGAAGAGTTAAACCCAGTTCCCATCCTTGGTATAGCCATGATACTTCTCTTGGATACTTGTAGAGATAGTCTCAGCTTACAAAAGCAAATCCATGGGTTTTTTTGTTTTTTTTTAAAGCAAATGGAAACAGACATTACACCAGCTTTTCTCCAACTTGGTTACATAATAGGCTCATTTGGAGGGAACTTTCCAGACAACTTAGAGCTGCATCTCCAGGGGCGGCCCCCCAGTCATCAGTATTGTAAGTGATTCTAATGGGCATCCAGAGTGAAGAAGCACTGCACACATGAAGTTCTGCAGCCAACTTTTGCTTTTCCTACATGCCTTTGCGATCTGCCCACCCTGATATGTAAGAATGTTCAACAACTGCACAGTATTCCAGAAATATTCCAGATATATATATATATATGTGTGTGTGTGTGTGTGTGTGTGTGTGTGTGTGTGTGTGTGTGTGTGTGTATACACCCACGGGTCAGATAAAGTCCTACAAATGACATTGTTGAGTCAAAGTACAAGAACATGTGATTTTGCTAAATATTTGATGCTAAATATTTGACAGGTGTTACTACGCTGCCCTGTGAGAACTCACGATCCATCTGGTTCCACGAAGAGTTTGTAAATGGAAAAGTGTGATGGCCGGGAGAGAAGTATGTGCGAGGACACGATTACCGTCCTGGCTGAAGCTGGAGGTTGGGGAAGCCGTGCCCTCGTCACCGTCAGTTAACCAGGTCTTTTCAGTCAAGTGACTGGCAGCTTGATTTCTTGTTCTTTCTTGTCATCGAAGTTTTGTTCCTGGAAAGGAAACAATATGTGCTCTTTGAAGTGGTTCAGAAAGAAGAGACCAGCACCACATTTTAAATGCTTTGAGATGAATGCTTTGTGTTCAAATGCTTTTCTAGCCCAACTAGAAAGGGCTGTTGGTAAGAAGTCTCCGGAAGCCGTCACCCAAGTGAGAGGCGCTTAGTGCACTTGGTGAATTTCTGACTCTGGAGGAATTCTCTCGTTTCAGAAAACACAGAAGCAAAGAACGGGAGATGCACACAATTATTCTCACTCTGATGGAATAACTTTCCAAACCAAGTGAATTCTTGCATTGAGTGGCTGCTGGAAGCTGAGGATCGTCAATCAGGCCCTGAATTAGAAACACCACGCCTGTACTGAGTTCCTAGGAGCAAGACACACGCCCTTTGGGACGTTTCCACGTTTTTGTATCATTGACGAGTCTTCTCTGTCACATCCATCTCTTCTTCTTTCTTCTCGAATCTTCTATCCTCAGAGAGATAGACACGAACAGAAACAAACACAAAGCCTGAGACATGAAGATAGAGAGGGAAACAGAACAGATTCTCTCCTATTTATGACTTGTTTTTAAAACAGCCATTATGGCATGTCCGGTGGTCTAGCGGGTAAGGCCACTGGACACCGTCCACACACATCCCAAGGACCCAGGTTCAAGACCCAGAATGTGGGGAACAGCTGGGAGGGATAAGTAAATGAAAATAAATAAATGATGCTTCTTCCTCCAGTGTGTCCCGGCTTGCCTGCCTACTCGCCTTCGTTCCCGCCTGTGCCTTTCATAAAGCGTAATGAAAGAGGCATGTCTGTGTCGAATAAGATTGATGGCATTTCTCTTGGACATCTTGCCTTGAACGTTTTTTCAGAGTCCCGGGAAAAGTCACCTGCTTGGTTGGACTTGGTCACCTGTCCACCTTAGCTATTCAGGGGCAGCTGGATCTGACTCCAGAAAGGGGTGTGGGGAGTCGGGAAACCTGCCGGGAGCACTGTCACTGCTTCCCCAAACACCTGGTCATTGATGACCACCTGTATGTGACCTGCGGTCAATAGAAACGCCACAACAGAGATGCTGTCATCTTAGGACTTCATTCTTCAGGAAAATAGGCAGAGGTCTGACTAGGGTGAGGGCTGCACAAAAAGGTTTCAGAAGTCCTTGTGGGACTGAGGACTAGTGAACCCGCTTCAGCCCCCGGATGGTGCCTCTCACTGTTTAAGTGGGGCTTTTAAAGACGTGTGCACGTGTGTCCTCCCTTGTGCAGGGCAGCATTCACCACAGGAGCCAAAAGACGGAAGCACCTCAAGTGCCCCCCGTGGGTGAATGGGTAAGGAAAATGGAGTAGAGCAAACACTAGAACTTTACTCAGCCTTTTTAAAAAAGGAGGGGATGCGCCCTGATGGCTCAGGCGGCTGAGACAGCTGGGGTGTGGACCAGAAAGCCAAAAAAGAAAGCCAGGTTCAAGACCTGAGGCTGGGGGGAAACCAAAATAAACAACTAAAGAAAAACACTTCTTCCTCCTCTCCCTTCCCCTCTTTAAAAAAAGGAGGTAGGCTCTGGTAGCCTAGTGGTCTGGCACACCCTGGGCACAGTCCCTGTGCCTCCCAAGGTCCCAGGTTCAATCTCAGGTTCCAGGAGGACCAACCAACATGAACAACTAAATAAAATAAACAAAGTGCTTCTTCCTCCTCTCTCTTCCTGCCTGCCTTCATTCCTGCCCGCACCTTTCCTTTAAAAAAAAAAAATTTGTGACTCACATGTAGGCTGACCATATCTGCCGTTTTAAATGGGACAGTACCCTTTGTTTTCATTTTTCCAGAACATTCTTTTTTTTTTTTTTAATAAACCAGGGCTGTCTGTAACATGGGGCAAAAAGGGCAGTTGACTTGCCCCAGACCCAGTCTGTCGAGGGGACCCAAAAGCAGCTGTCCTGTTTTTGCTTTGAGGAAATGTGGTCAGCCTACATGGGACACCCGCTACGACACGGACGAGCCTTGAGGATACTCTGCTCAGTGAAGCAAACTCATCACAGAGGGACAAATGTTGAATGATTCCATTTATATGAAGCATCAAAAGAGACTCAAAGAAACAGCGTGGAAGGATGGCTGCCAGGGGCTGGAGGGAGTTGTCACTTAACAGGCACAGGGTTTCATTTCTGCAAGATGGAAAGAATTCTGAAGCTGGAGAGTAGTGATTTTGTTCAATAATTAAATGTACGTAATGCCACCGACCTGCATGCTTAAAAAGGATAAAAAGTGCAAATTGCTTGTTCAGTATAGTTTACTAGTACTGGAGAAAAAAGAAGCAATGTCTGGTCATGGAGATGCTGGCAGTTACCAGTAAGGAATCTCAAAAGGAGAGGAGTTAGACTTAATTTTCAAACGGATTTCCCTTTTTTGCAACTTTCTACAGTGCGTTGACTTAACTGGTTCCACATAACGTACCTGCCTATCCTTTCATCTATAGAATAAAAAAATTGTGAGTTCTTGAGAAAAATTTTTAAACCAGAAAAGGACTTCTTTTCTATATATGTTACAAGTTGGCTGGTAATCCGAACCCTGGTGTCCACTTGGACGGTCCTCACCTACAGAAAGTCCTGCCAAGCCACAGGGGAGGATAAAAACTTCATGGACAAGAGCACATGGCATTTTCCTTGGAAACTAACCCAGGAAAGGCCACCCAGGCAGGTGGCACATGGAAGCAGTCAGGTTTCTGCTTCCTCCTGATTGGAAAAGGAAAACAACTGAAGAGCAAAACAAAAACTAATACCATCTAAGTCCTTCCCTCCTGGTTTTCATTTTAATAATTTAACACCAGGAAAGTGGTCGGGTCATCAAGACTCTTTCATGCGGGCAGCTTCACAATGCAGTTTCTCACCCTCTCCAGACTGTGGCTTCCGGCTGGTTACTTACCTCCCCACTTACTTACTTACAGCCCTCCAGGCCTCCCCACGTCTGAACTGTCCACTTCTATCAAGACCTTCTCTCTCTCTTTTTTCTTTCCTTTCCTTCCTTCCTTCCTCCCTCCCTCCCTGTCTCCTTCCTCCTTCTTCCTTCTTTCTTTCTTTCTTATTAAATTTTTCTCAAAGTGTATTCAACTAGTAATAGTAGGTCAAGAATTTAAACCACATATGGAGGTAGAGTTAGAGATAATGTATAGAGATTATAGATATAGACACACATATATGTACATATATATTTGTAATCTTCAACAGTTATTTGTAGCACACACAGTGCTGAACCCAAACACCATTTTTGAGGAAGCCCAAGCCACATGGAGAAACCATGGACCATAAGTAACACCCTCAGCCCAGCCACAGCCAGCATCATGGCGGTGAACCGCCCCAGACACTAGAATGAAGGAACCCAGAGAATTTCAAGTCCTCCAGCAGAGGCCCAGACACGGAGGAGCAGAGATCAATCATCCCTGCTGCGCCATGTCTGAATTTCTAGCCCACGGAAATCAACAGAAATAATAAATGAGTTCTGTTTTAAGCTATGTTTGAAGTATTTTTTTTTTTTTTTTTTTTTAGGAGAGGAGGGAAAAAAGCTTTTAAAGAAGGAAGGGTGAGGAAGAGAAAGCACTTTTATTTACTTGTTTATTTTGGTTGTTCCCCTTGACTGAGGTCCTTGGCCTTTATGTGGTTCACACTCTAGCCGCCGGCTTAGCCCCTGACCCACCAAGGCCCTCCTGGAGTCATTTCGAATGCAGCAACAGATAACTAATATCCTATGTTCTGGGCACTGTGTATTAATAGTTCCAACCTTTCATCAGAGGCTCCAATGTCAATGTCATGGAGTTATTGTTAACTTCACTGAGCCATGAACTTGCGCCCCACTCGATGAGGGAGCCTCCCATCTCAGTCTTGGTGTTTCTTCCTTGCAGCTGGATGTGCTGTTGTTCCTTCGCTCTTTGAGAAAATATGGACCTGAAAAAATAAACCTGAAAATATAAACCAAGTGTTTGTCCTGGAAGTGTGGAGAAATTGGAGATGCTTACGAAATTGATCATCAACATGCCCTGGTGGCCTAGCAGATAAAGCCACCAGCCATACTCCACATACATCCCAAGGACATGGGTTCAAGATCTGGGGTCAGAAACGGAGGGGAACAGCCAAGATGAACAACTAAATAAAATAAATAGATGCTTCTTTCTCCTCTCTCTTCCTGCTTGCACCTTCCCTTTAAAAAAGAAAGAAAGAAAGTAATCACTGTTAGTGGGGAAAAAAAATAAAGCTTGGGCTAAGCTATAGAGCGAAAGTCAGTGGCATTTAGCTCAGACATGACATGACTTCATCACCGTGTTGCCTCGCTGACAACATTGCCATAACATTCCATTCGATGAGAAATGATGTTTTACAGGGAAATGCTTGGCTGGGGTGGTGACAGTCACATTTGTGGCATTGTGAAGGTCTCCCAATACATTCCTCTAAACTCTCAATGGTCAATTGTGCTTCTTTATCAGCTTCTAGCTTTGAATTCCCAAGCCGTGAGGTATCAGATTTCCCAACTCCTCTGCCAAAGCACCTCAAGTTCAGGAGAAAAATAAACAAAACAGACCTCTGATTAAACCATTAGTACAGGCTGACGCCAAGTTTCTGACTTCAGGGACACAGAAGCTGATTAAGTACTTTTCGCAAGACTAAGCTTAATTTAGATAAAGTATACTTTAAAAAAATATTATTCATTTAAGAGCATGATCACAATAAATTACTACCAAAAGCTGAATTGAAAAAATTCCTTGATGTGGCACATCCTGGTGGAGTAGCGGTTAGGTCAATGGCCTCTGAAGGGTGCAGGCCACATGCCCCTGGGTTCTCGTTCTGGGTCCTGTGGAAAACAAGCAGTGTGAACAACTAAATAAAATAAAATAAGATGCTTCCTTCTCTTCTCTCTTCCTGCCTGCTAACTTGCCTACATTCCTGCCTGTACCTTTTCTCCTTAAAAAAAAAAAAAAAAATCCTTGATACATACAAACTTATTCTCCTGAGCTGGGAGTTCTATTAATTCTGCAGAATAATCACAACATACCGAGGGCACACCTCTCAAATGCAAACCAAGCAATCCCAAATCGCCAGCCCCAGTGACGTCCTTCTCTAACTCTCACTCCTCAAATCAATACTTCCCTTGCCTTAAACTATCCCCGGGACCAGACACCAGGCAACAAACGACCACCCCTCCACCCGCCCCAACCATGCCCTCACTCCCGTCTCCAAGAGCCCAAAGCCTGCTGGAATTATTCAAGCTAGCCAATCCTAAGCAGTTTGCTCAGCCCTGCCTCGACTTTTTTTGCAGAATACACAAGAAAGACTCTGGCCTCAGCTCCCCCTTGCTCCAGTTTCTTCCCATCTGACCAAACCCAGTGCTTCCCCTGTGGCCTACGAGTCATATATGTCCTTTTCTCACCGGAAATGTAAGCAGTAAAAATCTTTTCTGGGGTTGAGCCATGCCTGGAGCAGAGTCCACACACAGCCCAAGGACCCAGGTTCACCCCCTCCACCCCGTCCCCGGGGTGGCCGGGCAGGGAGTGGGGAGGACACGACTAAAATGAATAATTAAATTAAAAAATGCTTCCTCTTTCTCTCTCTTCCTTCCTGCCTCTAGTCGGCCTGCCTTCATTCTTGCCTGCTTCCTTTCTCTTTAAAAAAAAAAAAAAATGCTGGCCCTGGTGACTTATCAGTAAATCTGTGGCCTCTGGCCAGCACAGTCCACAGACATTTTAAGGACTGGGGCTCCTGATCCAGGCTTGTGACTCAGGGGCCGGAGGGAACAACTAAGATGAGGAACAACTAAATAAAATAAATGTTTCTCCCTTCTTTCTCTTCCTGTCTAATTGTCTCCATTCCTGTTTTACCTTTTCTTTTAAAAATAAAACTTCAGGCATGCCCTGATGGAGTAACACTTGGGCATAGTCCATGCACATCCTAAGGTCTGAGGTTCGATTCCTGAGACCGACAGGAACAACCAAGATGAACAGCAAAATAAAATGAGTTAAATGCTTCTTCCTTCTCTCTCTCTTGCCTCCACTTGCCTGCATTCCCACCTGCGCCTTTCCTTTAAATAAATAAAGAAGCAAACTTCTTTCTATGGCAGTGGTTTCTCCCTGTTGACACTCACCTGCATAAGTGAAAATCCCTTCGGTGCAGGTACTGAAACATGGGCTCCCTGACTTGATTCCAGGCAGAGCTGATTTAGGAGGTTTCCTGCAGAACTGCATCAATACATTCCTAAACTTTTTTATTGTGTCCTAGTATATTTGCATGGTTCTTTGCACACACTTACCAGTTTCAGCTCAGCTCGGAGCCTGTGGTCCCAGAATCGAAGTATTAAAATCATTCTGTTTATAAACAGAGCCACCAAAGTATTGCCACAATATTTCTTGGCTTATTCAACCTCTGGTTGACTGATTTATATCACTGAAGTCCAGAGAACTTGAGGAGCATATTATAAGGCCGGAATGCCTCATTTTCTGCAATATCAGGTTTTCTCATCTTTCCTAGCAATGAAAACACTAGTGGAGGACATGGTCATACAGAATAAAGATTCATTTGCTGACCTCCTTGGCTGCCAGGCGTGGTCATGTGTTTAAGCTCTGGCCAATTGCAAGCATGGATGGTACCCTTGGTGGGACGCAATGTTTTTCTTCTCTTCCTCGTCATTCCCTCTTTCTCTTTCTTTCTTTTTTTTAAATGTTTTTAAAGAAGAGTTGCAGGCTGGAATGAAGACAAGCAGAGGCAGGCAGACAGGGAGATTGAGGAGGAAGAAGAATTTTTTTTAATTTTTGTATTGTTCACACTGGTTGTTCCCCCACAGATCTGGGATGGGAATCCAGGGGTGTGTGGCCTATGCTCCTCTGGAAGTGACTGACCTAACCACTGCTCCACCAGGGCACACCTCAGCATTCCTTCTTGCATCCTGTCATTTAGGATGTGGGTGCCGCCATGGAGGACCATAAGGACTGGTCCCTGAAGACTTCTGGAAACAGATTGCTTACTTCTTCAATTTGCCTCTCTTGTTAAACAACTGTTATTTGGGGTTTTCTTGTCACTCACAGCCAAGCCGAATCATTACTAATTCAGTGGCAAGCGGTGTAAGTGAAACACTCAAGAAGGCAGCATTTAGTGACAAAATCGGTAATGATATAGCCCAGCTGCAGCCTGTGGACAATGATAATGACCTGCTTTTTATAGTGCTTGTATTTCAAAGCATTTTCTAAAGTATTTCCCCTTTTGATAATAAAATCCTGAGTCAGAGAAATAAAAGGACCTAGGTCTTGCCCCTGAGTTGTAAGCCATCCTCTCCTGGCCCTGAGGGCATAACTTTTTTGTGACAGATGTCTGACTCAACAATCTAATACTGGTAAGGTGGAGGGCTCAGAATTTTCTTTCCTTCTCTGTTTCTCTCTGTCTGTCTGTCTGTCTCTGTCTGTCTGTCTGTCTGTCTGTCTGTCTGTCTCTCTCTCTCTCTCTCTCTCTCTCTCTCTCTCTCTCTCTCTCTCTCTCTCTCTCTCTCTGTCTCTCTCTCAGTGCAGGAAGGAATCAAGGTGAGTAGGCAGGCAGAAGGAGAGGAGGAAGAAGCATTTTTTTATTTTGTGTTTGTACATTTTGGTTGTTCTCCCTGGCCCGAGACACAAACCCAGGTCCCTAGGATGTATGTGGACTGTGCTTCGGCCAGAGGAAGCTGACCAAATAACTGCTCCATCAGGATGCGCCAGATTTTACTTTTCAATTTCCTGTAAACTCCTCAGGTTGATTTTCATCCCTTTGCAATGTAAAACTCAGAAGGTCTGATGTGGCCCCCACAGATTCATATATTGAAGCCCTGATTCCCAATGTGACTGTATTTAAAGACGGGCTTTCATGAGGTAATTAAGGTTGTAGGAGGGCATAATCCATGTGACTGGTGTCCTGGTAAGAAGAGTAAGAGATGGCGGACCCTTGCGGCTCAGGAGACTAAGGTGCTGAGGACTGAGGTGCTAAGCTGCGGACGACGTAAGGCCCAAGGCCGAGGGTTCAAGACCTGGGGTCAGTGGTTAAAAAAAATAAAAATGAAAAAGCAGTTAAAGACACTAGGGATGTCTGCACAACTAGAAAAGCCTGTGTGAGCCATGCCCCAGTGAAGCAGTGGTTTGATCACGTGCCTCTGACCTTAGCACAGTCCACCTACATCCCAAGGACCCAGGATTGCGTCCCAGGTTGGGCCAAACAACCAAGATGTACAACTAAATAAAAATAAGTAAAGACACTGCTTCCTCCTCTCTCCTCCTTCCTGCCTACTTGCCTTCATTCCTGCCTGCATCTTTTTTTTTAAGGAAAAGAATGTGAAGAAAGCGACAGTGAGAAAGTGACCATTTGCAAACTGAGGAGAGACACATAGGCGAAACAAAGTCACTAGTGCCTTCATCTTGAACTTCCAGCCTCTAGAACTGTGAGACTTTGCTTTTTTGTTTTTGTTTTTAAAGGAAAGGTACAGGCATGAATGAAGGCGAGTAGGAGGGCAGGAAGAGGAAGAAGGAGCATTTTATTTAAATTTTACTTAGTTGTTCATCTTGGTTATTTTCCCCCTCACCCTCCCAGGTCTCCAACCCAAGAGTGTGTGGTCGGTGCTCCTTCCGTGGCAACTGATCTAACCGCTGCTCCACCAGGGTGTGCCGAGAAATTGTTCAAGTCACCCAGTCTGTGGCATTTTGTTATGGCAGCCTTAACAAACTGTTGCAGAGACTAGATAATTCCTCCAGTGTCAGGGAGAAGATGGGAACCCAGCCACTTCGGCTTCCAGTGCAGTCCAATCTGCTTCCTCACAGTGTCTGTGCCTCTCGGATTGATCCCCTGGGGAGACAGACCTTTCACCAACCCCAGCTCACAGCCTGTCTCTTGGATGCGTGGGCTGAGACCACCGGTATGGGTAGTCATCAACTCAAGTAAATTTATTAACTAATATTCATCAGAAAACCTTTTCTTTTCTTTTTTTTTTTTTTTATGTCAATGGTTGTATCTAATTCCCTGAAAACTCTTCTTAAGTTATCACTGGAGTCATCCCATGCTTTTCCATTGTCCCAACCTGGACCAGCCACCAACTTGCTTCATGGAGAGCCCTTATCATCTTCATTTGCCTCTCAGTAATCTCTTCTTGACCCTACAACTAAAGAGACCATTTCCAAGTTAAATTAGATGACACTACTTTCCTGCTTAAAATGCTGATCCCAGGGAACAGCTCTGGTGGCCTAGTGGTCTAGTATACTTGAGACCAGTCCCATATGCGTCCCAAGGTCCCAGGTTTTAAAACCCAGGCCCAGAGGAACAACCAATATGAGCAACTAAATAAGAATAAATAAAGTGCTTCTTCCTCTTCTTTCTGCCTGCCTGCCCACTCCTGCCTCATTCCTGCCTTTTGCCTTTCTTCTGAAAAATAAATAAATAAATAAAAAGATTTGTTTATTCTGAAAACAAGTGTGACCTTTAGCTAGATTACTTTGCTTTTAACAGAAGGCAAGAGTGATTTAGTGAAACTTCTTTGGGTTATAAAATGTTCTGACTAAATTAAGTAAAAAAAAATTACTGGATTCAATATTTAGTTTACTCCATGCTTATTGAAAAATCAAAACTAGTATTACCTTTTTTTTTTTAATAGAAAGGAAAGCAGGCAGGAAAGAAGAGAGAGGAGGAAGAAGGATTTTATTTATCTAATTGTTAATTTTAGTTGCCCCCCCCACACTCCCCACCCCAATCCTAGACCTTGAACCTTGTTCCTTGGATTGTATGAAAGCACCTGTTACTTTGTAATATACATTCAGACTCAGCTGAGTATATGTAGAGTTGGAATTAGACCAACACACCTTGATTTAAACTAGGTATTCCCACTAAAAGCAGTGTGATCCCCCTGTAAATCTAAATGTCTTTATAAAATAAGAATACATCTATCTCATGGAATGATTTCTAGAAGAGATATATATCCACTCACACAGATATACACATTTATTACAATAATCATTGTCCTAATGGGTAAGAAGTCGTGCCTCATTGTAGTCTTGATGTGTATTTCCTAATATATAGTTTCACATTCAGAAATTAAAGTCAAGCTACCTCTTCACATTTATTAGTGTGAAGGCTGTTATAAAAAGACAAATAAAAAAGCTAAAAACAAAAACCCAAACAAAACAAAACAAAAAAAGCCACCCAAATCAGAAAATAACAAGTGTAATGAGAATGTGGAGAAATTAAAACCCTGCACTAAATTGGTTGTAAATTGGAAACTGGAAAATGGTGGGACAGCTCATCAAAAAGTTAGACAGGGGGATTTCACTCCTCCCTACCTGTGTACACCCAAAGAAAGTGAAATCAGGGACTCCGATGAAAACTTTTACACCCAGGCCCATAACACCATCAGCCACAATAGCCAAAAAGTAGAAGCAGGAGTATAATTTTGTGACTCAGGGAGACCCTGGCATGCAGATTAAGTAAAGGCCAAGGACCTGGGTTCAAGATCTGGAGCTGGGATGAAAAACCAAAAATGAACCACTAAATAAATAAAGATGTTTCTTCCTCCCTTCCCTCCCTCTCTGTCTCCCTTCTTACGTTCCTTCTTATCTTCCCTCATTCCACACTTCATGCGCCTTAAAAGGAATCCAGATGTCCATCAGTAAGTGAATGGAGGCACAACTTGGTGGCCTAGTGTTCTAACACATATACATTCCAAGGTCCTGGGCTCAAGACCCATATTTAGGGGAAACGACTAAGATGAACAACTAATAAAATGCCTTCCAGTCTGCCTACTTGCCTCCTGCATCTTTCCTTTAAATAAATAAATAAGTGCACTCTGGTGGAGTAGCGGTTAGGTCAACTGCCTCCAGCTGAAGCGTAGACCACCCTGGTCCCTGGTTCAAGGTCCCTGGTTCCCTGGTTCAAGACCCGGGGCCAGGGAGAACAACCAAGATGCACACCTAAAAATAATTAATGAAGTGCTTCTTCCTCCTTTTCTCCTCCTGCCTGTCTGCCTCCACACTCACTTTCATTCCTAGCTGCACTTTTCCTTTAATAAAAAGTAAATGGATTAAAATATATGGCATATACTTAGGTGGAATATTATACAGTCTTCAAAAGGAATGGTATTCCAATGTACATTACAACATAAATGGACCTAGAATGCATTATGCTTAATGAAATAAGCCAGACACAAAAGGACAAATAAATTATTCCATTTATTTTAGGTATTGAATAAGCAAATTCATAGAGATAGAAAGTAGAATAGAGATTACCAGGGACTGGGGTACAGGGATGGGAAGTTATGGTGTAATAGGCTCAGAATTTTTGTTTGGAATGATAAAAAAAAAAGTTCTGAAGGCATGGTCTGGTGGCTCAGGGGTTATGTTCTTAACTCCAGCATAGTTCACTTAAAACCCAAGTTCACAACTTGGGGTGGGGGTGGGAGGTTGGGGGGAACAACCAAAATGAACAAGCAGATCAATAAAAAATGTTTCCTTCTCCTGTCTCTCTCTGCCAGGCTACTTACCCACTTGCCTTCATTCCCGCCTGCTGCTTTTCTCTTAAAAAAATATTGTTTTGTTTTAAGGTATATGTTCTGCTTTGGATATTAAAACATAAGGGCTTTATCCAATTACAAATTAGTCAGTGGGGAGAAAGATCAAGCCTCAAGGTAGCTGTTACTCCTTATTAATAAAACAGCTGCTGGTGCTGAGCTGGAGGCTGCTGTAGCTAAGGCCCAAGGTCATCCCCAGCAGCTTCTAGACACGCAGACGTGATGGGGGTGCTGAGCGGTGCCTTTGGAGCTTTCATTTCCTATTTACAGACACAAAAAATATATATTAAGCTGCACACCGGGCAAATCTTGGTTTGGTCCTCTGCCTTCAGTCAACACAGTCCACATCCATCCCAAGGACTTGGGTTTACTTCCTGGAGCTGAGAGAAGAACCAAGATGAAAACCTAAACAAAATAAAGTACTTCCTCCTCCCTCTTCCTGCCTCTGTTCAGCTTCATTCCTGTCTGCATCTTTCCAAAATAAAAAAATGTATATTTAGATCTGATTACTTTTTAATGTGCTGTATAAATGTCATCTCAAAATAGAAGAAATTCAAGGCATCACATTTCTGGGATATTCCTGCATTTTCTGCCTGGTTAAATTCCCTTTTTAGGTGTCTGCTGACACTATGAGCATCCCCCAACGTTAGGACACAGAGAGTGGAACACCGCAGGTCTTCAGCCATGACCTCTTGGGATCACATAGGTTCTGGGCTGTCTTTATGCTGCCCAGCTAATAGGGACGTATAAGGAAACAACTATGGCCCGAATCACAGAGAAGGGAACATGTGTGACAAGACCAGCACATCTGACAACAGTGTGACCAGCAACTGGTATGACAGGCACACTTGATATACCTCCTCAGTGCCTTCCACCCTCTAATAATGAAGCAAATTTGCAAGGCGAGGTGGACAATGTACCCAGCTAACAGTCACTTTCCCGGCTCTCTTGCAGGTAGAACTGGCTGTGTTACACAGTTCAGGAAACCAAAGGGCAAGCAGAAATCAGCAGGGGGTTTCCTGGGAAAGCTTTCCCTTTCCTAATGAAGCTGGACAGAGGCAGGAAATCCAACCCTTTCCCCTTTCAGACATCCCCATGACAGGGTGTCTTCAGCAGCAGCAGCAAGCTTGCCACCATGAGATGGACACATGTGAGAGTGAGAGTCAACTTGCTGAGATGGATGGAACAAAAATTAGAAAGTGACATGCCCTGGTGGAGTAGAGGTTGGGTCAGTGGCCTCTGAAGGAACAAGTCACATACCCCTGGGTTCAAGTTCTGGGCCGAGGGGGAAGCAACTAAACGAAACAACTTAGTGTAAACAACTAAACGAAAATAGTAGGAAAATAGAAAGCATCTGAGCTCCTGTTGGCATGGATAAGCAGCCATCCCAAAGCCAGCTATTGTCTACTTTTTTCTGCTAGCATTTTATTGTAAACATTTTTTAAAAAAGAAGTTGAAAGAATTGTAGCATGGACACCCAACACTTCTTTTACAGTTCCTTGCATGTTCTTTGCTTTCTCACATGTCTGCCCAAGTAAACATCCTCTTAACCACATGTCACTCCATCTTTTTAAAATGTATTTCCTTTTTTTTTAATAGAAGAAGGAAGAAAGGGAGAGGAGGAAGAAATATCTCTATGTATTTAATTATTCATTTGGGAGGTATAGGGCTATACCCAGCTGGAGGCAGCAAACCCAACCACTACTCCACCAGAGCTCACCTCTATGATATATGTCACACTCTGTTAATACAAGATCTTGCTCATTGATTTTTCTCAAACATTTCCTTTTTAAATGTTTATATCTTTTTTTGTTTTATTGAAGTAACATTGTACAATAGCAGAGGGGGGAGTGAAGGAAGAAACATTTTTAAAGAATGGAGCAAGAGGAGGAGGAAGCACATTTATTTATTTGTTCTATTTATTTTTGGTTGTTCACCCTGGTCCCAGGTCTCAAAATGAAACAAAGAACTAGAGAAATCTTTTCTGCTGGGTTACTCTGTAAACCACAACGCTTTGGGGTCCTCGCTTTCTAGATAATCCTCTGGCGGTGAAAGAGAAACCTTAGACCCACCCAGTAAGACCTTGGCTGGAGGGGTTTCTGTGAATCTGCTGAGACCTAGGAAGAAGGTAAATGTCAAACAAGATAGCTTAAGGCATTTAGGGTGTGACCTACTCTGGAATGTGACCTCTACCTATGAAAACCGCTTATGCACATACCCCAGACCGAAGAGAAAAAAAAACAACCTAAGTTACAAATACCTGCATTATTTGGGTTTAGGGGCCATATGATTTGAGTCTGTTTTACCCCATACGGTTAATCAACTCCTAAATTCTACTCTGGTGTGTGTCTCTCTGATCTCGTTGGCTACTTTGCAACAAAACCAGGTCCTTGGACTTTACATGGTCTGCACCCCAGCTGCAGGCTTAGTGCCTGAGCCACCAGGGCCTACCTCAAAAATGTTCTTACTAATCTCATTCATTTGATTTTCGAGAGGAACTTTTAAAATTGGCAAGTGAAAAGAAAAATCTTTGGATTTTGGTTGAAAATGAATTAAATATCAATTGGTTGAGGGTAATATACTTTTTTATATTATTATACTTACTCTTCTACTTATTTGACTTGAAAAAATCTCTCAGTAAATATACTTTTCTTCAAAATATAAATTTTGATAGTTTTATGTGTCCATTTGGTTAGATTATAGGGCTCAGTTATTTTGAGTTTGAAGATATTTTTAACATCTATAATCAACTGAGCATGTAAACATCATCTTCATCATCTGGGTGGGCCTTACCCAATCAGTCAAAGATCTTAATGTTAGACTGAGGTCTCCTGGAGGGAACAAAGGCTGACTGCCTGTGATGGTAGCGACCCCTCTGTCCTGGAGTTTCCAGCCTGCCCTTCCTGATGGCCTGCCATTGGTCTTTAGCCTTGCCTACCCAACCCTCACAGTCATGTAAGCAAATAACTAATAAATAAAAGCAGAGCGTGCAGGAGAATCATGCCTCACTTAAAACACTGAGGGTGGGCTTTTGTGGCTCAGGCAATTGAGATGCTGGTATGCAGACCATGTCAGCCCAGACCTGGGTTCTTGACCTGAACCTGGGGTGAAAAATCAAAACAAATGAATGAATATATTGTGTCTTCCTCTCTTAAAAAGAAAGCAACTGCATTTTGATCAACAACAGACTACGTATGTAACAGTGGTCCCAAAGGTTGCATCAGAAATAGGCTATGCCTCTAGGTTTGTGTGATCACACTCTGTGATGTTCACACAATGATGAAACTGCCTAATGATGCATTTCTAAGATCGCATCCCCATCACTGAAGGACACCTGACTGCATAAGAGAAAGATCTCTGGCGTTGTCTCCTTTCCTTTCTTTTCTTTTTTTTTTTTCAAGGCAGGGTGCAGGCAGGAATGAAGGTGAGCAGAGGCAGTCAGGAAGAGAGAGGAGGAAGAGCATTGTATGTGTTTATTTAGTTGTTCATCTTAGTTGTTCCTGAACCTGGGACCTTGGGATGTATGTGGACTGCACCCAACCCCCTACTCCACCATCCTCCTCTTCTTATAAGGCTCCATCCCTACAGGATTAGAGCCTACCGTTAAGAGCTCATTCAATTTAATTACGTCTTAGAAGGTCTGGCCCCAAATGTAATCACACTGGGATTAGATCTAGATGGAGGGGGTGAGGGGAACAACACAATTCAATACACACCACTGCATATATTGGTCAAAACTAATTGAATTATAAAACAAAAGAAGAGGATGGTTTTGTTTCGTTTTTTAAAGGGAAGGTGCAGGAAGACAGGCAGGAGGCAAGCAGAGGAAGAAACATTTATTTATTTTCTTTAGTGTTCATCTTGGTTGTTCCCTCCACCCACTGGGTCGCTGGAATGTAGGAGGGTTATGTCGGCGGTGGCCTTATCCATTAGGACACCAGGGTGCTGCAGGAGGATGAATTTATAAACTGTATATACACTCATTATACCTCAAGGTAGCTAATAAACAAACTCCAAAGAGAGGTGAAGAAGGGTAGATCCTGAAAAGACAGGAACCCTGTAGGAGGCTGAGTTGACTTATGTGTGACCTCCAAGCAGAGCTCAGGAGTCCAAAAGGCTTTTGGGACCTGCCTTTCCCATTGGAATTGAGTCCAATACCGCATATTTGCAATAGTAACTAAATTGTGTTCCTTGCTAAAATTAGTTCCACTAATCTCTCCAATCTGGAGGTGAGAAATTAAGCCAGAGAAATGAATGTGGTCTGGAATTAGCTCACATTGTCAAAAATCCCAACTTGCATGCTCTGAGGCCAGAGTCCACTGACCAGGTCTGGTATCATTTGTTCAAAGCAGCTTGGTCATGTCCTCTGGAATCTGCACATTCTGGGTCTGGGCCGCCCTCTGCACAAAGTTGAGATTCCCGGGAACTCTGCCGGCAGAAGGATTCTGAATCCTCTGAACTGTCCCTGGCTGCATCTTTCCCCATTCCCCAAGGTCTTCTAAGCTCTATTTGAAGAGTTTGCAATTTAAAGAGGCCAAGAAGCAGCAAAGACATAAGATTAAAAAGGAAAAACTTTTCTCCCAGGTTAAGTCAAGTCCTGGGATTAAGACTTGTAAGTGTAGCCCACCTGCTGTCTATTTACATAAAGAAAAGACTCTTCAGTCCCTTACCACAAAAAAATCCCTCCCCTCTCCACCTGCTGGGTTCCACTCTCCCACCCTGCTCCCCCAGCCCCCAGAACCCTATCATTAAAAAAGCTCTTTTCAGACTGAATGCAATTCAAGCACAACCATTAGGAAACCCTGCCCTGTTTCTGTGGTGACAGACAACTCCCTTCAAGTAAATCTCATTAAGTCAAGCAGAGGGACTCTGGGTTTTCAGTTTCTAGGAAGAGAAAGCTATGTTGATTTAAGAAAAATGTTTCAAATCTTATGTATGAGACCTCTTTGGATTAGAAAAAGTTGTATCTTTATCTCTCTTAAACCACTAACAAATCAACCATGAAAAATTGATAACGGTTTGTGTCTCCTCAAAATCTTTTTCTCCAGCGGCAGGCTCTGTTTCCTATAAAGGGAAGGAAAACAGAAGGCTTTCTTTCACAAGCTATCCTATTTTCATGCCTTTAAGAAGACAAATGAAACGACTGGAAGTATTGCTTTAGAAACTATTTTCATCTATATGTTTTGAGTACTTAGGACTAATTTGCTTCTCGTTTGAAAAGAAGAATGCTTTGAATCCAAACTGTAAGGAACAGTGAATAATCTAAGAAACTGGAATAAAATGGCTTTCCTATTAAATCCAAGACAGCGGTGAGGTTTCCCGATATCTTGCAAAGTCGCATGCACCATAGAATACTTGCACTTTCAGTCTGAGCCTAGAGATTTGTATTAGTGGCAATTATCTTCTCCCCTCTCCTTTAATGGTGTTTTTTCCATTCCCAGTCTAGAATTCCAGAGTCCTTAACTATAAAAAGGATCCTCTTGCCCCTGGATCTTTTCTCATCAAAGTTTATAAATAAGTGGCTGAGACACTTTCATGTTTTCAAATGCGTAAACAGACCATACTGGACACAACTGAGTACTCCTGAAAAAGGACAATGACAGGACGACCCTGTGTCCTCCCCTCCGCAGGCTCACATATGCATATGCTTTTCTTTGCCTGAACTAAGGCTCTTGTCTCTGTGCAAAGTCCTAGTGACCGGAAACATCTCCTTGGGGACTTCCTTGGAAGGACTGCTTCCGGGCGCACCCTTGTGGCTCAGGGAGCTGCAATGCTGGCGTGAAAACCCCATGACCCCAAACTCTGGGGTCCAAGATGCAGGGCGGGAGCGAAAAAATCAAAAAAGAGTAAACGAATAAAGATGTTTCTTCCTCCTCTACCTTCCTCTTTAAAAGAGAGAAAAATAGACAA
>RJWH01003860.1:70917-130997 GCA_004363575.1 Solenodon paradoxus | reverse complement strand
AATAGTAGCAACAGCAGCTGTAGAAACGGCAGCCAGAGATAGGCAGGGCTGTTGCTTGCAGTTACACAGATCACAGATCGCCTCCTCCTCGCCACACACAGACACACACAGACACACACACACAGAGCACAGCTTTGCAATCCGTGCATCTTGATATAAATCAAGGACTCATAGTGATGAGAGAAGAACATTAGTCATGGACAACAGGTATTTCATCTCTGACAAAAGCAGTTTCCTTCTGATGCTTATTGGTATAGAAATAAAATCATCATTTGTGATACTTAGCTAGAGTCGGGGACTGGAGGTGGCTTCCGTAGAGGAGGGAGGTAGTGGGAGGAGTAGGAGGTGGGGAAAAGGGATGCCAAATGACTTTCAACCTCCGGAAACCTCTATCTTTCAGTCTCTGTTGTTTTGAGTTACAAATCGCAAGGGGCTGGAGGACTGCAGGCATCCTGTGCTGTTGACTGGAAGTCGATTTCCATCGTTCAGACACACTAGTTAGAATGGACTCTGTTATTCTGGAAGGGGGTGGAAGTAGGGAGGAGGAGGTGCTGTGAGCGGAGTTCTTGAAGCTCCACTCCTCTGGGGAAGCTGAGCTATTGAGGGCGCTTTCGTATTGAGCCGGGAGAGTGTGAATTGGAAAGGATCCCGATAGCTGACTGTCTCAGCTCCTCTCCGGAAAAGCAGTTGTTCCAGCCACAGAGATGCGCCCAGCCTTCGCCTGCATCACACTGCAGTAAGTTAAACTCGACGCGGGTGACAATTTGACCATTTGAGTGGCTTCTGGCTCTGAGGCAAGGTGGGGAGAAGAGTCTAAGAAGAAATGGCGAGGAAAGTTAGAAAAGCATAGATTTAAATTCTCCACGAATGTAGCATCGGTTTATCTTCCTGCCTCCGCCTGTCCTAGTTATACTACAGTGGGGTCACTCCGTTATTTGCTGACGGGGGCTGCTGGTTGGTTCTGCATGCAGAAAGTGTCCTGTCCATTGCGATTTTAGGCAACAGAACTGGTAAAACTGTGTTAGATTGAAGGTGGTCTCCGGAAAGTTACTAATAGGTGGCAGTTTGCCTTTTTTAAAGGAAATTCGTAAAGAGATTGGTTTAGACTTTCAGATGCCCAGTTAATTGCTACAAGTTTCGTTCCAGATTTATCCCTAATCTTCATGAAAAAAAGAAGCAATGAAACCAACAAAAGTCTTCAGTTTAATTTATTAAATGAAAATAAAATGTGAAGTAGGTCTCCAGCCTAGGCAACACTGATGATATGATAGACATTCAGATACTCTTTAGTGGGTGGACCTTGCAGGATTCCCCCAGTTTCTTACTACTGCTAAGATCTCTACTTGGTAAATGGTCTCTTCTTCATAATTTCTAAGTGGTGTTTTATCTGTGCATGACTTGATATTTAGAACTAAACAGTATTGTGTTTACTGGCAAAACCAAATGACTTAAGAAAACTTAAAAAAAAAAAAAACTCAAAAAACTTCAACTGGTTTGGTTGCTCAAATTGCAGATAGTCAACTCTTAAAAGGAGGTAAAAAAACAAACAAACAAAAAACATTAACAAGGGCCAGTCCATTGCAAAGCAAATGGCCAAATGACCATTAATGCAAGCAGAATACTGAAAGTTTTTCTAGAAGAGAAGCCAGTCATAATTAATATTAAAACACTGGCATAACTAAACAGGTCCTATTTTACACTGAACAGATTTTTATAATTAAAAAATAAAGGAAAAATTCCTCAGGCAGAAAGGATATGTTACACAAAAACATTAGCGACAGAATTATTGGAGAAATTACTGTATTATTATACTTTTCTCCAAAAACGATTAATAATGAGAAAACAGATTACTTGAAATAGGATCCTGGATTTTTTGCTGGGTACTTTCTTATGTTGCCATAAATTCTATAAGATAAATGAGTATAAAACTTTATGAAATAACCATTGAGAAATGCCCTCAAATTCTGAAATTCTCTGACTTTAGAAAAGACATTAAGGATCATTCTTTTTGTATTATTTCCATTTCTAACTCATTATTCATGCTCTAATCTACTTAATCTTCATCGTCATTATTTTATTAACAGTAAAACAAATCCAGAATACTTGAATTGCTTTACCTACTAATCTTTGGAGTATCCAGATATGAAGACTTTATATGCAAACAAATAATCCACTTGTTTTACTTTAGGTAACCATAACCCCCACCACCAATAATTGCTTTATGCAAAGACACTATGTATAACTTTGTACATCACTGAGTAAAAAATGCTATTCAGGAAATATATTTGTTATGATAGGGCACGCATGTTGTTGGTTAAAGGTTTAGACAGCAACAAAAAGAAAAGAAAACATCTCTGCCAAGACTAAGTGTAGTTCAGGTGAATTTGCAAGCAGTTCTCTGATACTCTAAAACTGATCATTGCCTAGATCTTGCATATTTTGTTAAAGAAAAATCCAGGCTCTCAGTTTGATTGAAATTGGTAGGAGTTTGGATTGAATGGGTACTTGTCTGACTTCTTTAAAGATAAGAACTTAAGTAGATGAAGTTAAGTTGTAAGGATACCTTTGTTTGATACTTTGTCCTGTTGGTAAAAACAATTAAGTTTTAACCGTAGGATTTGCTGGAAGAGTGAACTAGGCAGCTATCCAATGACTCATACTTTATCCTTGCACACTATTGAAAGAAGAGTTGTAACCAAATCAGCCAAAAATAGTTCACTGGTTCCTCAACCTATTTCTGCCTACTCCTTCCTAATGATTCTGATTCTGATATATAGACTTCAAATAACATTTGAAGAATATACTTTGCTGGATGCTTCTTCTGACTCGCCTCAGGAAAAGAACAATACTTCTGTATGCTTGACACTATTGCAATATTCTCTTGAGACTAATATCTCTAGTTTGGATGTACCAGCCTAAAGGAAGCTCCAGGCAAAGTTTTGAAGCCTCTTCCTTTTGCCCTTATCCCATTTTTGGAATTTTTTCTCTCTGTCTCCTAAGAAACAAAAATAAAATCTCATCTCAAGCAAGAGTCTCATGCAGTGTTCACCCTTAGGTATTGACTATGAAATAGGCTCAATTCTTTGGTAATTCCTTGGGTTATTTCTGTATGGAATTTACTCATTACACAATGTAAAAGTAGTTCCAAGTTATTGTAAATTCACTAAAGTCAATAGGTCAAGCATTTAGCTGTCTTCTCATTTATGGCCCTACAGCTACAGAAGGGAGTGGCATTCTCTACAATTTATAAGAAACTCTCAGAAATAACAAATTCCCTAAAGTGCAATATTTAGTAAGTGGTGGGCTAGGATTAACATCTAGGTATGGCCATGTTTTATTAAAATGATGCTCCACTTTGGGTCAGATGGAGTGAGCTAAATTGTTTTTCAGATGGAGTAGGCAGAGAGTGCTTGAGAAACCCCACTAGTCAGGAGAAAATTCTCGGTTTTATTGCTACCCCAGATTGGATCTACCTTAATTGAAACCTAAATTTATCCCAGTTCCAAACTTGGCATACTAAGCCTTCTCAATTTTATGGTGTTGCTCTGGATTCATAAAGTTTGACTGTGAAGCTTGGGACATCTTTGTCAGGAAGAAAGATGATGAAGTTGATATGGGAAAAGAATTTCCAAGATCCCCAAAGCAAGAGGAATGAAAAGAAAACGAGGAATACATGACTAGAGGCTTGTTTGTAAGAACTTGTCCAGACTGACCTGAGGGACTCTATAAAAAAACTCTTTGGGGTGTGTGTGTGTGTGTGTTGTGTTTAAAGTCACAGCTAAAGCACAAATTCTACCTCTCTTTAATTGACTGATTATAAAAATTAGATAGACTTGACTTCAGATGATATCCTTTTATATATATATATATATATTTAAGAGTAAAAATAATTCAAAGAAAAATGGAGGAGAAAAGCAGATGATGACTAAAGAAGTAAAACAGTACATGAAAATATCACTGGTTCTTGCATAATCACTTTCTGAAAAATTGCCAGGAAGTGAAAGGCCTCTTTAGCTAGTGAGGATAAAAACAAAATGGATTCATTTAGGTGAAATGTGAAGTGTTAAGGAGACTAACATAATTAATGTCACTTGTCTTTTTATCACAGAAGACAAACACTAATAAGGAATAAAATGAAAAAGTTATGAGCATTAAGCCAAACAATATTTTAAGATTGGTCTTCCTCAGCATTCTAAATTTAAACAGCTGAAATCCTTTTTCAAGTATTATCTGAGTCAACAATTTAAAATGACGAATTTGCCTTTTAACAGGGAATCTGTATTACATTGTAAATTTTGAAACAAAATGTCCTTGGCTCAGTTATTTTTAATTGGCAGTGTACCAATCACTACAGATCAAGGAGTACAAAAGGTGTAACCTTTAAAATGAGAATATAAATGTATAAGCTCTACAAGGAAGGTCATTGGTTCTGATATGTTATCAGTAGTGTTTATGGTGATAGGGCTTTGCAAATACTTTCACGTTATCAGCCCTGATTCCTCCTCTGGTCTCTTATTTTTAACACTGTAGGTAGAAGTTAGAAATAGTCAAGGGTTGAATTTTGATGTGATGCCCTGGCTTACTCTCTTTATATTTTATCTTTTGTAGTTTAAAATTTATTATAGTGTGTACATTTGTTGAGTGCATACTACATGCCAATTGCAAGTATCTTTCATATTGAATTCTGACCACACCCTTATGTGGTCATTTTTATATCATTATCATTTTCATTTTAGAAAATAGCAACTGAGATACAAGAGTGTTGAGACTTGCCTAGAGTAAAAAAACTAGTAGGAAGAAAACCAGGGTTTTAAACCAGAACATTAGCAAGAGTCTATGCTTTTAACAAGGCTACAACTTCAAAATTACCTTTAGCCATTATAACCCTCCACACTTCATTCTGTTTCAACTTTTTCTCTGCTTACACCTGTCTTTCTTCCCTGACATCCAATTCCCTCACTCCACATTCCATCAATGCTTCACCTAATGGTGCATCTTTATCCTTCATGTTTCTACACTCTAGCATCATGAGTGTCTGGATTCTGTTTGACTTCTACAACTGGTCCAAATGTCCTTCTGTTAGGATTCCACTGACACTTATGCTTGCTTTTAATATTAAATATAATACAGAGCTTTGAAATCTGTTTTCTACAATGAGGATGGAAACCAAGCCATATACATCTTTGGAGTTTTAGTGCTGAGTATAATGTCTACTATATTACAGCCAAATAAACTCTCTTTTAATAAACAGAATTCAAGTGTCTGTTTCAGTTCCCTGAGGCTAGTGCTTCTAATTCGATAATCTTTTCAATAACGCCCTAAATACCACCGCTCCCACAAAATCACCTTTTAAATATGAATTACAACGTCTGAGTCAAACAGTATATCTTAAGAAGTAGAACTCATAATTAGTATAGATCAGAAAATATTTACTACCCACTGTTGTATTTAGAATATGGAATGATATTTTGGAATATAGCAAGTGGTATATTTATTCACAGATCACAATATTGAAATTTTTAATGATGCTTAATTTCTGATGCTAATGTATTTTAGGGGGAAAAGTAAATGTTAGAATAAGTGGTTCATCATGTATCTACGAATGGATGCTACTTTAAAATTGTTTCTTGAATTCTTATTTTCTTTGAGAAAGTATCTTGAAAAGAATTTGGTTTATAGTGGATAGAGAGAGGGAATATGGAGTGTGGCAGCCTTTTTTTTTTGAAAGAAGTTGGAAGGCGGCAGGAATGATAAGTCAGCTGGCATTGAGAGAAGGAAGAAAGGATTGTTTATTAATTAATTAACTTAGTTCATTAGTTGTTCATTTTTGGTTATTACCCTGGCTCCTGAGTGTTGAACCCAGGTTCTTGGGCGTCTTTGTAACTACAATGTCACAATCAGGGACTGAAACCAGAGCCTGTAGGGTGTGCTCTGTGGGTGGGTGTGGTTTAAGTACTCAAGATATCTTTGAAGCTCTATCAAGAGAGTAAACTCAGAATGCCTTTGCCCCAGGGAGGTAGCTGGACCTTTCTCTATAACATTTTGTTTTCCTTTAAGGAATTTCAGCTTATAATTTTTTTTTTTCTTATTCATGATCATAGGATTATGAATGCAAGTGTGGAGAAATTAACTCCAAGTGCAATTTCTCAATGTGTGGAGATGCTCATTTGAATTTTATCATCCCCTTCTTAAGCATGGTGGTACACAAATCAAAACTTAGTCTCTCCATTTACATTGCCTGACCTCAAATATTTACTCCAGCTGTGCATGGTTGGAGCAGTTCGCACACATCCCAAGGTCTAGGGTTCATGTCCTGGGACCTGCAGGAACAACGAAATAAAATAAATAAAGTGCTTCTTCCTTCTTCCTCCTGTGTCTTCCTGCCTGCCTGCTTCTGCTCACATTCATTCTGACCTGCACCTTTCCTTAAAAAAAAAAAAAAAAAAAAAAAAAAATTAGATAACCTAGAACAAGTAGTTTAAGTTCTATAATTTAGATAGGAATAATGAAAATGGAATCCATTTATTGAATTACAAGTGTTAATCATGTATGTAAGTAACTTAGAGCAGAAGTCACATAATAAATACTCAAAAATAAGAGTTCTTTATTATGTCCTGTTTGCATGGGATATTTTCTCAATGTGTAAAGTATTGATAGAAAAGAGTTGCCTATAATTTAACAAGTTTTTATTTAGTTTCATGTCACTAAAATAATTTATAACTCATAACATTTTTAAATGTTATAATTAATACCCTCTTTATTGTGTCTCCTTTACTTATTATTTTGCCCAAAAGACTTTTATTGAATTATATAACAATAGTAACTGTAATAAAGATAAATCATATAACATGTGTAACCATCCCCAAGAGAGTAATCAACTCTGAAATTTTAATTCCCTCCCTTTATTGACAAGCGTAATGAGAGGTCATTCTTTTTCTTTTCCTATCTTTTTTTTTCTTTAAAGGAAAGGTGCATATAGGAATGAAGGGGAGTAGGCAGGCAGGTAGGCAGGTAGGCAGGTAGAAAGAGAGAGGAAGAAGAAGCATTTTGTTTTTATTTAGTTGGTCACACTTGTTCCCCTGGACCTGGGACATTGGGATGTACATGGATTATGCTCTTTCTGAGTGGATGATCATCCGCTACTCCACTAGGGCACACGATCTTTATTTTTCTTGCTGTGTTCTTCCTAAATTATATTCACAGCTATTAACCATTTAATACACAAAGTGATGTGTTTTAATCTATATTGACTATCATGCTATTTGTACCTAAGCAGACTAGGGAAATATAACTTCTGTGAGGAAATCTGTTGCTACCAGATTTATTCACTTTCAAATATACGAACTGAAAAATAGGCAAAAGTTGAGGTGTTGTGGAAATCATTACAGGATCCTTGACCTGAAAACAGAACTTCAAGCACAAAGTGATGAGTTTGTAGTTTATTCAGCAGCTTGTTTTTCTGAGACAGAGAATGTAAGAAAATGTTTCTTCCTGGGCTTTTAACCAAGGAATTCCTTTGTTGATTCCTTATTGAAAAGAAAGCAGGGCTAGGGAATATTTGCTTCCCCACCTTTTCTAGCATGCATTTTAGAGATTGTAATGAATACTCAACTAGTTAAGGCAAATTTAAAATTTATATAAATAGACAGAGTTACTAAAAGCATCACCTTTCTGATCTTTAGTACTAAAACCTTGACCCTTCATTTTATCTTATCTTTCAGTAATTGAGGACTGCTCTACCAGGCACTGTGTCTGGCTCAAGGCAGAAAGAGTAACAATAACATACAAGTTTCTAAGGTACTGAAGATTATTTACTTCAGTGAAAGAGAAAGAAGAAAATACACCTAAACTAGGATATAAGTACATGATTTGTTTTTCTTTGTAGTAAGTATATGAAGAAAATAAGGGGCAGAGATAGAAAAGACTTCTTATTTGTGGAGGAACAAAGCTAGTTTCAAGAATTGGAAGGACTGCTCTTTCCCTTCATTCTGCTGTTTTCATTATAGAACAGGCTTCTGTTGTTGACAATGGGGTAGAAGAGGATTATACTCCTAAATAAGTCCTTAAGAACCAGATAAATGTACTCATGGCAAATAAGAATTTTAGAATTATTGAGCAAAACATTTTCGTTCAGTCAAAAACATGACTCCCACATTGCTTTTTCCCTTTTCCTTTATGTTCTGGGGTTATTCAACTTGTGGCAGCTTTTAAAGATTAGAAAAATGCAAATACTTAATGTTGCTTGGTAACTTCTCTTGCCTGTCATTTTGGGCTGCACATAAACAACTTGTGACTGCCCCACACTTGTCCCAAATTACTAGAATTGAGAAAGAGATTACAAACTGATGAGTCATTTGCTCTCCTGTTGTTCTTAACAAGAGTTCTGATTTCAGGACGGGCACTTTAGTGTTATATAATGCTACTTACCACATCATATGTCAGACCTTTCTATTTGGCAAATAGAGGTTCTTTTCTGGTCACATAATGAAGAAAGCATAGATTAAACGCCATTCAGGGGATGACTAGTGTTTTGTTTTGGTTCTCTGATTTTGAAAGCACTCTATCCAGACTCTACTAGACAACATATGGTGAAAGTGAAGTGGTAAGATTTTTTGAGCTTCTAATAGAAATTGCGTTTTAGAGCTTTTAATGCTTCTATTATTCGGAGTACCTGTATAACTATATTATCTTTATAAGAGCACTTTCACAGAAACAAAAAACCCACAATGATTTCAAGGTGTCTATCATAATATTGCTATTTTAATGGTTGGGAAATATTTTTTTAATTCCCAAATTAGTAACTTTGTAAAAAACCAAATAGTAAGAATCTGTTAAGATTTGTATGGATGTCCATAATATGACAGTACTAGAGTGATAAAAATGTACTCTCCACTAAATGTCCAAGCTACATTGAAATAATTAGCACCTGCCTCTTAACCCTTGGAGAGCATTCTGGATAAAGAGAATGTGCTATATACCCTCTGGTTTTTTACTGGTTCTTTAGCAGCTATGTTTGTTGTTGTGTTTGTTTGTTTTTTACTGATTCTAATGAATTAAAATCCAAACTGCTAAGAAATAAGCAAAAATTAGTTTGAGAAATGCTAATATGAGTGTTAAAAAAAGGAAAAGGGAAGAAAGTTTTCTTTATCTAAACATTAAACAAAGTTAAATAGTTTTCTATTTTAAGAACTCCTATAGGTCTTTAGATGAAAGTGTGTGTTAGAATCTCTAAAAGTGAGATTTAGTACAAACTACTCTGACCTTATTTCATTGCTCTGGGAGAACCTATTAATATAATTTTGAAAAACCCCGGAGCACAATTTACTGGTTTACTGGCATTTAATTATTCATTTAAAATATTCTGAGTGTCTCTCATACTTCAAAGTAGTAAGTTCTGGAAAAAAAGTATGACTAGAGCTTGGTTCTGACATTAGGTAACTCCTAAATTGGGGGTTGAAGAGAGATACAGAAATTTAAGAATTTATGACATCATATGCTATATTTAGCAACAGAAGTGGGGTCATAATAGATAGGTCGTTATTCTTTTAGCCTCTTGTGAAAACCAGTTCCCCTTTAATTCATCTAAGCATAACTCTTGAGTAAACAATTACATGAATAAAGAGCAGCAACCTGGGAAAGAGACATAAAAATGTGGTGGTATACATACTATTTGAGTCTTTTAAAATATATAAGAATCCCTGGATAAAACATGTAGAGTGAGAAAGAAGATAATTTTAGATATATTGGAATTTAGAAATTTTGGAATATGTATATACACATACATATATAATCCAACATGTTGTTATATATGATTATAAAGAATGAAAAAAAGAACAAAAAAGAATTGTCACAGAGAAGGAACAATAGCATAAATCTACAGTATTCCAAAGATCAGGGGAAAACAACCTATGAAAAAGCAATGATTGCTGGATTTTGCAGAGAGGCAATTGACAGGAGTAATGAAAAATATCCATTGGACTTGAACACAGGAAAATCATTACTGATTTCAGCTAAAGATGTATTGCTGAAGACATTGAAGTGAAACCTAGATGAAAATGTTAAGGAGTAAGTAGGAGCTCATGAAATGGAGACATGATAATTCATTTAAAAAGTTTGTCTATGAAGGTTTGAAGAGAGCTGTTTTTGGAGATAAATAGATGTTTGAATACCTTTACTTTTCTAGGATGGTAGCTTTTGAGTATGTTACAATATCTAAGAAGTTGAGAGCTATTAAAATTTAAAGAGAAAAGAAATATTTGATAGATACATGAAACAGTGGAATTGTAGTGCTAAATTGAGGATATTTCTAGAATTTACATTTTCTTTATGAATTTGAACAAAGTGGAGAGACTTTGAAGATTTTGGACAAGACTGGAGAAGTTAGTGACCAGAAATATCCTAGGATTTGGGAAATACTGGGATGGGGAGAGGAGAGGGTAGTATTTGAGTAGATGACCAGGACACGGTAATAGTTTTCTTCAGTGTTACTCAGGATATGTCAAATAGTTTCTTCCAGGTATATTATTTTATTTTGCTTTGTCTTTCATAATGCTGTCACCTCAGTTTCATTTTCTTTAATACTCCTTCAGATTTAAAATTTTCAATTTTCAGTTGAAATTTTATATTTTCTTCTATCTATATCTCTTCAACTTTATGATTGATTAAAGTATATAGATTGCAAGTCAATTAATATTTTGCAAAAATTTCTTAACCATCTTACCCTGATTGTAATTCATTTGTTTCTACATTAACCATTGGTCAATGACTTCATTCTGAATCTTCATTTTATCTGGGAATTCTCATCTTTGGAATCAAGGAAACATAAACTAATTATCTTTGTTTTATTGACTTCCCACCAATCTATATTATCTTGACCCATTTCATTTTCATCCAGGACCCTTTCTCCTTCTCTTTTTGCTATCCAGGCAAGACATAGTATGCAATTTAAATAATCCTTTTGTCAGAATCTCCATTTTTTTCTCTTTTGTTTCAATTTTATGTTTGGCAGTCACCTTACTATTTCTCAATCGAGCAATCTGATTTTGTTTTTTCTCTTAGGGTATTGAATGCTATTGAAAATTAACAAAACCTTGAAAATCAGTGTTGTAAATTTGTTATCTTTTGTCTTAGTCTGAGCCTGGTGATTATTTAAATATCCCTGTTTCAATTCCTCCCATTCTACACAGCAGCCTTCTCAGAAAGCTCTATCAGACATGTTTTTCACAATTTACCTAAGAAACATGTCATTCATTTTTTTTTTCCTATTTGGCATTTAAACATTTCAATTCAATTTGGATTTCAATTTAGAAATTATTATTATTCACAGTTATTTCAACTCTTCTCCCCACAGTCCCCAACCTCATCTGTATCCTTGCAGTCAGCAAAGATTCATAACCCAGCTGTTCCTCATCAATTCAAGAATGTCTGTTGCTCATCTATACCCTTCTAAACTAATGTTGCTTTGACGTTAAGCTGCTTAAAGTACGTATTCTGTCAGTACTCCTTTCTCACGTACCGCACTCTGAATTGTGTTTCTGTTCCTTATCTTCCTGGTGCTTAGAACAGTGCCCAATGCACAGCAGGTACCTGGGTTGGGGAAGTGGGAGGGCGGGCTTCAGAAAACACTAAATACATAAACTGTGAAAATGTCTTTTTCTAGATTGAAGCTGATAAGTTGTCTCATAAAGCATTTTCCTGGGTCAGCAATGTTTTTATCCTCCAATATACTCTATTAGAGAGATGAGTGACTACATTCTTTAAATATACTCTTACTCCTGAGTCAAGTGCCTGTCTTATCGTTTATGTTCAGAATGTGTTCCCCTCAGTACATAACAGCAATGTAATATATTTGCTCATTTTGCTGCAAATATTCAATCATGTTATTCAATTTTGAAGGAATGAGATTATGATTAATTTGGCCAAGTATAATAATTGGAGGTATAGTTCTCCAATATTAGCATCTTAAATTAAATTCAGTCTTTTTTTTTTTAGTTTATGACTCAATCTGTGAATTAATTAGTCACATTCAGAGGTGAATCTGGATATAAAGAAGTGAACAAATTAGAATTATTTTTGATATTTGTTAATGGCAAGCATGGAGAGTTTGAAGACTTGTGGGAAGTAAATTTAAGAAGACTTAAATTTCATACATGTGGAGGGAACAGATAATAACTTAGGTCTTTTTCCCAGTGCTATGTCACTTTCTTAGTCTCACTTAAATCATAATGTGCCAATGACAATAGAAAGAAAATATTTTTCTCAGTCACGTCAAACACTTACAGGAAATGTGAAAAATGATTTTAAAATATTTTTATTATGATCTTCAGATTTAATTCATGAGTGGATGATCTCCTGTTCACATTCTTGTTCTCTCATAATCCTGTCTTTTCTTCATTCTTTCCATAAAATAAGATAGCAACTAATAAGGTAAATGAAGGAATTTTAGTGGGAAAACTGAGCAATGTAAATAAAGTTAGTTGTGATAAAAAAATGAAGAGTATACTCATTTGGTTTAGTCATTTTGTTTAGATCACAAAATAGTATGTGCCTTTATTCATTTTATTTGTGGGATTTAAAAATATATATAGTTGCTTGAGGAAATGGAAACTGTGGAAAGAGAAGACTTTCAAACTCTTAGATATTATAATTAAGTAAATTCTGATAAACTGATGTATTTTTGATGCATGGCTTTGATTTTTTTCTCTTTTTTTTTTCTCTTGGTTTTAGACATTGCTGAAAGAGACTGATATATTTTTGGTTGTTATTTATTACAGACCAAACAGGAAAATAATTGAAAAACTAATCTTTAACTTTGAGAAATGACTTCCCTGATAAGTCAGAATGAAGCTCATAGAGGTCAGGTTCCCTTGTCTTATGTTGTCCCGATTCTACTTATTCCACCGTTGTTTTTGTAGACTGGAAGTGAACTTTACATTTTTATTTCAGAGCTTTTTTTCTTTAAGTTTCTTCTTTATATTGCCAAGAGGTTAAGCATAAACATTCACTGAACCCCACGAAGACTTGTTCTGTCTAATACAATGAATAAAACACTGGCAGTCTGTTCCTACACAAGAAATGTTCATTCTCGCTGAATGTTCATGCAGTTCTGTTTCTTAAACTGAGTACACATACCCCTGCTTTTTGAAAGTTCTTGTACCACCCCTCACTTTTAAGAAATAATTCCAGTAGTTTTTGCTAAGCGAAAGAAATCTGAAGAGGATTTTTGCTTTTAGAACAAAAGGGGAAAAGGGAAAATAGCTTAACTGCAATCATTCTGGAAGCAGCGGACACCTGGATCAGCAAGAGTGGCACCACTGAGCTCCTTTCCTGGGAACTGCTTTATACAGGTTGTGCATTTAGCAAGTAATTTAGGCTTTCATAACATATTAGTGTTATTTTAGGTTTTCCGTGTTATTTGGTATGATTTGGTAGGTTATTTTAGGGGTCTGGCAACTAAAAAATTGAGTATGTAAATTAGTGGTAATTGCTTCTTTACCTTCTGCCATTTAAAACATTCATCCAAATGATAGCTGGGAAACCTATATAGATTTGTGAGGTGAACTTCTTCTGCTGTCTGCTTTGTGGATACAGGTGATTTTCTAAGTGAGGTTTGTGGTAGGCTGTAGCCAATCCTGCTGCACTGGCAGTTTGATTGGTTTAATGAAACTGGGGAAATAGAACACAGATATATATGTCTGTAGTGGAGTGAGGATGTCACCAAACAAAGATGGTTGACCTTTAGTGCTACCATGACCCATCTTTGATGATTATAGAAAAGCAAAATCCTGTGTGCTGATGGAAAGAATTCCTCCCTCTTCATGGGATACTGGCGATGCTAACTTTGAATATGCCCTTGTGTGGAATAAAACAAAACCTCAGGGAGCATCAGTTTACTTGTCTTCTTAATCCTGTGTTTATTCTTTGGATCATTTGCTAGTGAACCAAAGTGAAAGTCAAATGTCGCAGAGTCACAGTACTAATTTGTGCCAATATTAGAACCCGAACTGGCTTTCTTGGTTTAAACCAACTTAGAGTTAAGTTAAAATCGTTATTGGATGGACTCATAGATTCATTGCCACTTCTGCATTACATCTACACCTCCTGGCCCCTGCAATTTCATGGTACTTCTATTTATCCACGTTATACCTACCAGGATGTAAAGTATGTAGTCACAGGAAATCTCTTAAAAATCATTAAACTTACTAAAATTCTAGCAGACCAGTAAACATTATATATTATGAACTTATACTTTCCACTTTTAATATTTAAATAAGCTAACCCAAATGCTACCTACCTAAATGTAGCCAACTTTGAAACGACTTCTTAGCAATGTTCTGCTTTTGAAGCAATGATCTATCATCATGACATCGAGATGCATAGCTCCTTAATCACATAAAGATGAAAATGAAGAGGACAATAAAGTAAAATTTAAGATACATACTTTAAAAGTAGATTCTTTAAGGGCAGAACGGCGAGGTATTGAAGTCCTAGTCGTTAGAGTGATAAAGGAAATTTTGAGACTGGGATGTGGAGTGAAGTGAGCCCAGCTATCAGGAATAATGTCTGTTATATCATACTTATCCTTGGGATCACTGTCGCTGAACCTCCGACTACTTACTTAATTATTTTTAACTGCCATCAACATGCACATATGCTGAAAATTGCCTTAAATTTATGAATAATTTCTTAAATTACCAAATGCACTTACCTTTTATCAGTTCTTATCATCTTTGGCCTCAGTTTAGCATATATACCTTTTATGATAGCTTCCCTCATTGTTTAAAATTTATCTTCTTTTGCCATTGATAAGCTGCACTAATATAATATTTTTTCTGTTATTTAAGCAGTCAAAATGTCTAATGATTATCATTTGTAGGCACTGAGAGAACAATGCTTATCAAAGATATAGTTTCTGTTCCCAGTGACAATAAAGTTTAGTGAAAGCGATTGATGTTAATGATACGTTTTTTGATTTTTACAGAGATATTTTTGAGTACCTGCTAGGTACTAGTTTCTGTTCTAGGCATTGGAAATGCAGTGTGAAAATGGTATATTCAAGCTTAAGGTATTATATGGAGATGTGAATTTACTATTTACATTAAACCTATAGTGTGTTATAATATGATGTTCCTTCAATAAAATTAATTTAAAAATATTTTCTTGGAGGTGATAAAAATTGCAATTATATATCAGTTCATGAAGAAAAGTAAATTGGAGCAACAGGAGATAAAGTATTGGAAAGTGGGTGCTATCTTAAATAATGTACACTGTTAATTTTATATTTTAAATTTGTCTCATTCTTCTATAGTCTATTATATTTGAAAGGCCTAAAGATATCCCATGAGGTGATGTTAAATAAACATTCGGATATATAAACCTGAAATTAAGGAAAGTTTTTGGAGACACAAATGTGATAGATGTGTATAGGCCTGAACAGGAGAAGTCAGTTAGAGATTGAGTGTAAAGAAGGTTTAACACTGGACCTTGGGGTAAACTAAAATTTTGTGGGAAAAAAAGTGGAGAAATCTTCAAGGGTAAGTGAGAAGGAGCAGCAGAAGAAAGAATATTCTCCCCTGGATACCAAGTGACAAAGTGTTTCTGTTTCAATAAGAAAGGGTTGTTGAAATGTATCAATTGCTACTGAAAGCACCAACAAGAGGACTCCGAATTGATGACAGGATTCAAAAATTAGGTCTTTGTTGACCTTGGAAAGTGCAGTTTCAGTGAACTGGTGGAGCAGGAGTCTGACTGAATAGATTAAAGTGCAAATTATTTGTGTTGAAATGGAGGAAAACAAATGAAATAACAATTCAAATATAGGAAATCACACCTGCAATGAATGAACTGAGTGTAGCAGTATTATTTAACAAAATCAAGAGGACTAGAAAGGTTTCGTGACAAAAGTGATTATTAACTGAGGTCTGAAGGCTGAGTGGTATTAAGTAGAAAAAAGTAAATCATAAATAAATCATAGAGGTCTAATGCATAACTTAATAAATAGAGTGATGTACAGTATTGATGTAGTGTAATATTTATAGCCTCGGTAGCAATCATATCACAATTTACAAATGTGTCAGTATACATGCTATACATATTAACTGTATGAGTTGTAATATGTCAAATTTATCCAATTAAAGGAAGTTTCAAATAAAGCACAAGTAGAAAATCATGTAAAAGAGTTGCTTGTAAAGCAAACCTGAAGGTTGAAAGAAGTCCCTGTATTGAAGTGAGTATGAGTTTATAGAGGAATCAGATCATACATGTCTTTTTTGTCTTTAACTTAGAGAAATTTGTCATGAATGTAGTTGATTTAATGGAGATGGGGATATTGGGCAACATAATCTGTTTTGATGAGATCACTCTAGATACAGTGTACAGGATAAACTGGAAAGATCTGCCAGATGAAGTTGGGAAGCCTTTTAGTAAACCATTGTAGTAATAAAATCAAGTGATTATTTTAGCCTGGATTATAGTAGTAACAATGTAAATGGAGAGAAAAGATTAACTAATGATATCTATGAAGTTATATTGATAGTACTCATGACAGTCTAGGTTTAAGTATATGAAGAAATAGAGAAGTCAAGCCTCACCTCTAAGCTTTTAATCTACATGAATTAAGAGAATTAGAATGGAATTCTATTGGTTTGCTGTTATATTTGTGGACCTTAATGAATTTGAGACTCGAGCATTATCTACCTACTAGACTTTACTTTCCATATATTCCATTGATTCCTCAACAAAGTTATGCAAACTGAAATAATCTTCATCCTTCCAACCTTGCTCCTTCCCATGAGCCTAGACCAAATCATCTTGAAATGTTCCCTCTTCCTTGTACCCTGTCAGAATCCATATTAGTAAGCAAATATTGTCTCAATCTTTTTCGTTCTTTCACATTTGTCCCTTCTTTTTTTCCATTTATATTCTACCAAGTAATTTTAAGCTCTTAGTTTCTTGACTATACACTTAACCTGCTATGTGTTCTCTTCTTTTTTAATCCCCTCATTGGTACTTTAAAAAAAATCCTCAGTATCAGATTTCCCATATAGGATTCTGATTTTACCATGTTCTTTCTCAGAATCATTTAGTGTCTTCCATTTCCTTTGCCTGGCATTTAGTCTAAAGCAAAAGTCCTAACCAACCACATCATTTAACACATTGATCATGAAGTGCCTGGTTTAAATACTGCCTTAGCATGTGCCAGTTGTGTGATTATGGGTCAAGTTATTTAATAGCAATTTTCTATTTTTTCAAATAAGATTAAAAACATTAACTCATTTGCATCATGATTATAAAGTCTAACTCTGAAATTCTCTTAGTACAGTCATTGACACAAAGCTACCACTTAGCGCTGCTTCCATTTTTATTCTGCTAGCCCACTATTACTTACCCACCATGTACACTGAGCCACTTAAAAGAGTATACCTTTTGCTTCTTTTCTCTATGCCATCTCATACTCCTTGAATTTTTCTTAAAATGCTCTTTCATTTACTGACCAACTTCTCCCAGACTGGGATTTCCTCCTGTCTCTAGTCGTTCATCTCCTCTAGGACCAGCTTTATTCACATTCTCAATCTTCCCACCTCAATCCCAGATTCTGTTACATTTTTATGTATCTTGACATATATCATAGCAGCTCTATGTATATATTCATGTATACAGCTTTCTTATATCTACTATGTAATGAATGGTCCTTGAGGATAGGGAAATTATTAGTGTATCAATGGTAGTTCTTCCAGTGTTTGTGAACAAATTGTTTCAATGTGAGTGGATAATTCCTTCAATAACCTGTAAGTACTCTCTTTTCCTTCTCACACAGACTGCTTTTTGTCCTTCCTCACATCAAGGAACATGAAGTTACATGGCCCAGATCTTTTTCCTTAAGGATAAGAGCTTTCAAGTCAGCAGTCTTCTAAACCAATCACTACTAATGTGTTTTCCTGTGCTCTCAGGAACTCCAAGTATATTTAACTAAGCCCTTCTGGCAACAATGCTTCTGTTTTTGTGTTCCAAGTCATTCATTTTGGGTTTTTTCCCCCCAGTTATATATAATTTAAAAGAAGCAGTCTTAAGAAGGTAGCTGTTATAACAGCTTAATTAGCTTCTTTAGAAAAAAAGTAGCATAAAGGACAGTTAATATCTTTTCTGTTTCCTGCCTAATTTCTTGTGGTCTACATTTTGTCAAGCAATGACCTTTGGAGCATGACTTGCCGTTTTTTAGGATGTTCCAAAAGCATGAATCAGGATTGATTCTTATTTTATTCATGGTTATACTTGGTAGTAATTTACACAGCCTGAGAATGAAGGTTTGTTTTCCCCTCTGAAGCTTTCAGGGATGTATTTGTCAGGTTTTGGAAAATGTGTTCTAGGAACTGTGATAAATTGAGTGCTGCCTCAGAAAAAGGCAGGCTGTCAGGAAATATATTTATCCCACATTTGGGAAGCAGAGCAGGATAAGTACAGACATTTTAAAAGTTGTGTGAAGACTTTCTAAGGTAAGGGAAAGGTCAATCGGACATGGCTTGTGTATTGATTTTATTTATAATTTAAGGGTTACCTCAGCATGAAAATAACCTGAGATCTCCAATCACTTAAAGATGAACATTTTCTTCCTGCAGTAATGTAGTGCTAAGGAAAACTGGATAGTTTAAGGTTCTGTTTCATTCAGTTTCAAAAACAGATATCATGGTAAAAGAAAAATAAGTAATGGCATTTAAAAAGATAATACCCCAGATTTGCTGGTTGTATTGGTTTCCCTGGCTTTGTAATTGAATTGTAATAAGAACAATGATGAATTGATTTGCTTTTATGTTGCTCATGGTTACTTTTGCACTATAACAGCAGAATTGAGGGTTGCACTGGAGATTTTTGAGTCAACAGAGTATAAAATATTTATTGTCTGGTTCTTAAAGAAAGTCTGTTGACCCTTGGCGTAGAAGGAAACATCACTGAAGGAAATTTTTACTGAATTTTATATAATGCCATTAATAGATTACCCTAATCGTGTTATGTGGCAAAATTATGATGGGAACATCTATTTATTAGTTGGTAGTGTTAATTTACTGATCCATTTGTTTGTTGAGTATAGTGGGGTTTATTATAAGGCAACGAATTAAAAAAAAAACAATTTATATCTGCCTCATTCAACCAAAGCATTTATTAGTGCCTCAATGAGATATCACACAGAGCTAGGTATTATTTACAGAATTATTAAATCTACTTAGGTGAGAAAATGTCAATGAAACCTCCCTTCTCAAGACCCCACTTACAAAGTTTTTCAAAAAGCCCTGTATTTGTTCAAAAGTAGGAATGGTCACAGTGTGCAAACTCTTAGCCAAAACCTTGCAGATACTCTTTATCTCTGATATATATGTGTGCTACCTTAAATATTTAAAGAAATTGATAAATTTGAATATTACGTAGTTTATCTAGCTTTATATTTTGTGCTGTAGTTATTTGTCTTTAGCTAGAAGTCATTCATATTTATCTGTTCAAATATTAGCACTGTGCTAGGTGCTAAAGACATGGTTTCTAATTCCTTCAGGACTTCAAACTGAGGAGGATAGACATTCAATACATTGTAAACAATTATATTTTCTCTAAAAATATTTTTCATCTGAGAGGACAAATTATTAGTGTATGGCTCTATGAAATGTTTACCAAAAAAAGGTACATAAATAAATAAAAATAAATAATTAAAGTACCTTAATCCAAAATAAAAGTGAGTAATTTGTTGGGAGAAAGTATTTATATAATAGGCGAGAGTTAATTTCTCTAATGTTCAAAGTTTACAAAATATGATTCCCTAAAAGGTTGCAGTCATAGAACTAATTTAGCAAAGTTAGATCAGTTTATAGTAGTAATTCTAAATGACCGAGCCTGAGTAAGATGTCCAACCTCCCCTGTTGTCATAGAAGTGAAATGGTGAACACAACACTGATAGTACCTATAAACAGTGTAACACCACGTTACCCCATCAGATTGGCAAAATTAAAAATATTTAATAGCATTCAGTCTTGGCAAGGGTGTAAGAAAATTGCTCTTATAAACTATAAGCAATTCTGTAAATTACTGTGGAGTATCTGGAAAGCATTTTGCTATAATTCATTAAAATTCTAATTGCCAGTCCTTTTGTGCTTAGCAGCCCCAAAATTATTCATGTATTCAATAAAATAAAGATAATAAAGTATATATGAAAGGAATTTTTGAATTGCAATATTATTATAGCATAAAACTGGAAATAAGAGCAAATAAACATCAGTGAATCTGGCTGAGTAAAGTATATTTCCATACTGTGTAGTGCTCTGAGGCTATCTTAAAGAATGAATTATAATTGCTTGTATACCAATTCTCTTTGAAAGTAAAGAGGGTAATGTAGGAAATAAGGTTTTGCTACATGAGGTTGTATAAGCAAAGGAAAGTGGTTTGGTTAGGATTATGAAATTAATGTGAGACTCCTAAGACATTGTTTATTTTGATACTTTAGTTTTTTTGGTTAAAAGAACATTAATTATATAAAGGTACATATCATTTTAAGTTATTATATCTTACTTTAACTGCCCTCAAGATCAAAATCTTTCAAGGGATTTGAAAGATTACCCCATTTTAAAGCCCCTTATGATTCAGCTCTGCTTACTGCTCCAATCTAACTACCACCAACTCCATCACCCTCTTATAAAATCTAGAAACAATATCCAAGTTTATTCTGAAAAGTGCACTTCCTCCCACCCACTACCATCCCCTTTGGCTGGAATCACCTTTTCTATTCACTGATTCAGTTTAAATGTCACTTAAATTACCACTTTGTTCTTTCAACAGAAATTATGTCCCCCCACTTCTGAACTCTCATAAGGATTCTGAGAAATACAGTTTTTAATAGAAACCAAATTGACAACTTACGAAGTTCAGAATTGCTAATATGCAGCTTGGAGTATGCTACACAAGATGAACCAGATAAATATTCATTAAATGTAATTTTTTAAAACTAAAATCCTATTATGAGAGAAAACAAGAATCTGACATGCAGTTGTCATTTATTACTTACATTGACATCTTCTGGATTATTTCACTTAAGAAGAATTCCAACTTGTCATACAACTCTTGTATGACAATTATTTCAAGATAAGATTACTTTACCATGGAACAGAATGAATAATGCCCTTGCTTGATTTTTTTGTTAAACAGGGATGTTTTTGTTGCATAAAAGAAAGGGAATTTATAATTTGTTTACTAACATAAATATTTATGATTATAGACATATTTTTTGACTTTATAGTTCTAGGTCATTTCAGATAATAAAGAAAAAAGTTTACCTATTGGATTAGGAACTTTTAAATATATAAATATTTAGATAGAAAGTTATAATTAAAGGTTCTGTCAAGACCAAATATGAAATATCCAAATAACTTGGACGAAGTATTAAGTATTTAATATTTAGGGAACAAATTGCCATTGGAAGTTGTAGAACAGTCTTTCAAGTGATGTATCTGATGGCATGCATTTAATAAATGCAAAGAGTTTAGGTTTATCATATTGAATTGTTTCATTAGCTAGACTAGGCTAGCTAATATATTCAAATCAGACATCTAAATAAGATATCCTTTACCATAGTCATTCATGAATATTTTGAAATACATTAATACAGATCATTTTTATTTGTCGTGATTAGAGAACTGTATTACCTTGAGCTGTGAGTCCTTGCTTCGCTATACATTACTTATGTAAAGAAAAAATATATCAGAAAACTGAATAATGCTTTGTTCTGTCTAGTAATATGAGTAAGTGAATCAATCTTTGTATTTATTATTTATCAAATTCATTTTTATCAAGTTTACATTAAATTTATCATTTATTTTCAAATAGAAGCATGAGTTTTGAGCAATTCGATAGATGATTTTTAGAGCAATAGCATTTATTTTAGTGCTGGTATTTAAATGATATTGTTGACTTTTGATACAAAATCAAATGCTGTGGGGACAGTTATGACCTACAGCCCATAAGTTAAAATGTATGCAAGATTCATAGTGAATTCAGTAGAAGGAAACTAACAGTAGCTTGAAGACTATTTTAACTGATCACATGATATAAAAAAATAGCTCTTTAAATTTTCATACCCAACACAAATGAAGACTATAAAGACTCTTCACCGCATTACAAATTTTGTAACAAAATATGTACTTATGTAACTATTCTAGTTGTTAATAATATTTTAAAGCTTCCATGCAGAGAGGTAAAGCAATTGATAAAAGTTTAATGGTAATTTATGAATGCAAATGATGTTAATTTCTGAATTATTATTGGCATGATATTTTCTAGTTAGCTTGATTTATAGCTTCTTGTGTATTAAGATTAGACATAAAATATTTTTGTTGTCAAAATGTGTTTGTATCTGTGCATGTTTCACTGATAAAATATTATTACCTTTTTCTCCTTTTGGCAATCCCAAAGTCACCATAAATTAGAATAAAAAAATTTCTTTAGATTTCTGTAAAAATTGTCACAAGTATGAACTCTTTTTTTGACCACATATCCCTATAAAGCACTAGATATACAAGTCATGAAATGATAATCATTCCCTCATGGTTAGTGTTTTATTTAATTCTCCTATGTATGAGAATTCCCCTTCTGTCACTTATAAGAAATCAGTGTGTTGTCAAAACTTCACAGGTTTTCTATGTGTAGAGCTTTGCTCTGTGAAAGTTATTTCATTATCTCCTGGAAGAGTACAAAATTTGAAGTTATTATAGTAAATAAACATCTATTAAGCATTTACCACAAGCTTGATTTTTCTGAAGAACATTTCATATTAAAGAAGTTATACATAAGTTATAAACCACTGACATATGCAAACAAGCACAAGCTGTGCACAAGTGTGATAGAAATGCAATGCCACAGAGATTGCCCAAAATGGAATTTTTCAAAGAAATATTTGAATAGGAATGAGAGTTAAAAAATGGCTGAATTTCAGCAATAGAATTGTAGGGGATAAATAACATACATGAATCTCAAAGACTGCAGCGATACATAGTTATGAAACTTCTCCTAGCATCCAGCATTGTTACATGAGAAAAAAACAACTTAATGACCTATAATCATATAAGTCCATTAATTTTTTTCACATGCAAATCTAAAAAATTAAGGTCTTCCTAATAGCATTCCCAGAACTAAACACAGGTCTTACTACACACATCAAAAGAATGAAGCTATTGAAATTATAGACATTCATTAATTTTATTTTCTGAAAATAGGATGGGGTGGATAATACTAATCATTAAATAGCCATAATAGATAATAAGAAAAAGTAGTTTAAAAATAGGTTGAATTTTTATGCAATTTGATTAAATCAATTACAAATATTTATATTGAATAGCATATTGCTAAGTATAGTACATTTAAAAGAAGTAAAAAACATGTAGCCTAAGTAATCAAGAAGTATATATGTCATTGAAAGACAGTATAAAACATCAGATAATTCAGCTTGAATATCATTTGTACAGAAAAACAAAAATCCAGAAAGGTAGTCTCCTTAGATATTGAGTTCAATTTGTTTCAACTTAGAATAAAAACAAAATTGAGATAAAGTACTGATCTTAAATAAAAATGAAAACTTAAGAAATAAAACAGGTTGGGAAAGTTAGCTGAGTTTTAGCCTGATTCTTTTAGTAATCCAAGTAAATAAAGAAGTGACAGTCATAAAGGTCTTATTCGATTGATGCTTGATGCTATGTTAGTAAAGATAATTTCTTTGTACCCTATACTGGTCATTTTGATGTAAAGACATCACATACACTCACACACATACATACATAAAACAAATAAAACAGATTCATACATGTATCAATTCCCATACATCTCATAATGATCCTATTGACAATCGTTGAGCAACAAGATAGTGATCTTGACAGTTATGCATTTTTAATTTTATAAAGAAATGAAATATACAAGACATCATGTCAATTTGTAGCCAGAAACACAATTTTCTGTACAGATAGGAACAAATCATTATATTTCAAATATTTAGTGTTCAGTAATCTATGTGATTTAATAAGAGAAAGTGTGCTACGTCTAAAAAATACATAGTTAAAGGTTTTAAGTTATCAACGGATATAGAAAGCAAGAAGAATTTCCTTTCTGAAAACTGAACAAAACAAAACAGAAAGAGCATTTTGCATTTCATGTGGATATTTGAAAAGTATAGAAAATCTCAGATGGCAAATAGCTCTGGAAGAATGAAGCATTCGTTCATGACTTACAGAACTACTTCCATTTCTTCAGAATTGCTTCTCTTAATTGTTCAGTGTTGTTAAACTATCTTATTATTTTTATTTTGTCCACTACTTTCAGGGAAATGCCTCTTAACTCCATCTTTTTAAAAATTACTGAGGTAACCTTGTATTACAATATTACCTGAGTTTAAGATGGGCGTCATTATAATCAACATTTGCATGTACTACAGTTAAGTTTGCCATTAACAGTCCAGTTCTCTTCCTCACTGTATAACTGATCCCTTTTACTTGATTTGGCTGCCTTCCTTCCTCCTAACTGTGGTCTTAAATCCTAAAGTCTATTTTTTATATGGTTCATTCTTTTGTTTGTTTTTTTCTACATGCCATAATGTGAGTGAAATAATAGTGTCTTTCTCCATCTGACTTATCCACTAAGATCTACTCTATAGGCTCATCCATGTTGTTGAAAATGGCAGAATTTCATGTCTTTTTTTTATGTATGTAGCTGAAAGGTATTTCATTGTGTATTTGTACCACATCTTCTTTATCGAGTCTTTAACACACCAAAATACTCTCTAGAAAATGAGTATAATTTTCTAACACAAGAGACAGCTCCCTTATCATGACATAATCTTTCTGAAAGTATACAAATGACCTATTTGCATGCAAAACATCAAAATTATTTTTAAAGTTAAGAAGATGAAAAAAGAATTTGATAAGGGAAGACGTTACAAGTGTTTTTGGGTATTATTTTGGAGAAAAAAATGAAAATTTACATGCAGGGACTTTGTAATCTCAGATTTTATATTGTATTAATAATGAATTTATGTGGGGGAAATGGTTTTGGTGTAATGAATTTTGATGTATTTGTTGCTTTTTTTTAGCTGATACTGAAAAAGTGGTATTTCTGATGACTTTTGTCTTTCATAGCCATACCCCCTCACTTTTTATCATCTATATGTACATTATTTATTATTAGTAGTATATTATTTACTATACTATAAGATAGCATGGTATTTGACCTCATTATAATCTAATGGTGATATTTTGTAGATAGGATAATTGGGATTCTCGTACATTAAGCACAGTTTATATATTAATATAAATGAATGAAAACAATATTTTCTATTTACCTTATTTAATTTAATTTGAAACTGGAAAATTTATGCTATTTGACTTGCTAAGCTGTATCAACTAATTTGTCTCCACAAACATTGCATTATAGTAAATGCATGTCTACTGAAACAATCCATGAATTCAGCTGTGAATTTGATGAATAAATTTTGATTAAAAAGAAGTAGATGATGTAACTAAAGAATCTGAGATAGGGAAGAAAAACTTAGGTTGTAATTTTCTGTTCACCTTCAAAAGTTTCTCAAGAATGGGTGTGTGTGTGTGTGTGTGTGTGTGTGTAAGGGGTGCTCCAGATATAGCTAGATACAAGTGTTCTTCATCTTTAGAGAAATTCAACCTTTAACATATTGATTAAGCTAGTAGGATCTTATTGAGAATGATGTTACTAAAATATTTTAAAATCACTACTGTATAGTGTTTCATTCTTAGTAATTCAGCATGTTTTTCATTTTTGATTAACAGAATTATAATTCTATATTTTTATACTACCAATGTCATATTTTACAAATAAGTTACTAATAGAGACATTACTGAATTCTAGAGATCGTATTTCTTTAAAGAAACTAAATAACTTTCAAGTAATTTTTACATACTTTAGAGATCTTCAGTAATAACGAATCTTTAAAATTTGACCATAAGGATACCTTTTTATAGAAATAATGAGCTCAAAATTATCTACAAGGTTTTGTGCATGTATATGCCATAGCAAAACATGTATACTTATGTATGTACATATAAAGAGTATGTTGTATATAAGTTGATCAGGGCAAATGATAATTAGGTTGGTGATATTATTTATATTTGTTCTTTCCACTTGAAAATTTTCCCACCATCATAGGTATATTGTTTAAACCATTTAAAAGTGCATGTATTTGAAATTCTATTGTTTTCTGCATTTGAATATTTTTCTAAGTTTATAGTAGCATTATTTTCCTGGCTTATCAAGTTACTTTGTCATTGTCATCAGAGTATAGGGAAATTAATTCATTACATATTTTAAGACTTTGTTAATCATGGTACTATTAAGCAAGCCACTGTCATAAGTCAGAACAAAATATAAAAGTGTCAATTTGTCCTTTATATCAGGATTAATAAAAATAAGCTTTTTAAATGAAAGATTACAAGGTGCATTAAGAAGGGGTTCTGTCTGTGTTTGTATTATGTGACAAAACATATTATTAAACAAGAACTTCCTGAAAAGAATAAGTTATTCCTAAAAGTTTGACAGAGATTTTGGAAAGTTCTATTTCTGGGCTGGGATAATTTTATTCCCTTTTAGGGTGATTTGAATTTCTCATTACATGAGTCAGTTCTTATAGATGATTTCACTGTTTGATTACTTTTTAGAACTTTGACATTAAAAGCAAGGGATTACATTTTAATGTGTTATGATTATCAATAAATACTCTTATCCCTACTTTGCTGATTATCAAAACAGGGTCAAATAAATTTTTTGACTCCTTTCATATTGCATCCAATTTTAAAGTTGGAGAAGATTCTGAGAGAAAATTATATGAAATATGTATTTACTTAAAATCAGCAGATGGTTGTACTAGGCATTTGGAGTGTAATATGACATAAGGCTGACACTACTTGGTCAGACTACCTTCTGTAAACTGATTTTAGAGCAGGTGAGAATAGAATTTCATTACATGTGCCAATATTAATCACTTGGTAGTAGTACTTGCTTTTAGCGCTGTGTAGGGAGAGATTCTGTTCTTGCCTCTGGGTTGAATAGTGAAAATTCGAATCATTTATTTGTGACTGCTGCTGCTTCAGTGTTGGGAGGGAGATGCCTGTTGATAGCAGGTATCGTGTGTATTTCCTATTCTGTCATTTGCCTATTTAGGATCAGTATTTTATTGAAAAAAGTGTACTTTATAGGTAACATATGTATAGAATGAACAAAAAGAGCAGAAATATATTAAATGAGTTCTGCTATCAAGTCAAAGAAATTACTTGATCTTTGATACTTCATCCTTTATTAACTTATATTTATTTTTAGATCTAATGAATCACCGTTTTGCCCTTTGCTTCACAAAGAACTTGCTGAGATTAATGTTCCTGTGTGCCTGGCTTCATGATAGCTTTATTTTGGGAAAGTGCCATATTTATGTAGAAGTTTTAACAAAAAGCTTTTGAAAATGCTTACATTTCAAACTTTGTGTCTTCATGCATTTAAGATAAATGTATGAAAACTAGATGAGCAAACATTAAAATTTATTCTGCATATGCCATACATCTTTATATCTCTCTTTACATAGCAGTTGGCATACTAAATACGTTAATATGTTTCAAAATCTAAATATTGTTGGCTATTATGTAACTGATTGTTTGTTAATGATACTTTTTTTTTTTTTAAAGGATATGCAGGTAGGAAGGCAAGTAGGCAGTCACGAAGAGAGAGGAGGAAGAAGCATTTATTTTACATAGTTGTTCAACCCGGTTGTTCCCGAGGCTCTGGTCTTTAACCTGGATCCTTGGGATATATGTGGACTCCTGTCTCATGGCCTTATCTGATAGGTCAACCAGGGTGTACCTGCTTAATAATGATTTGGTAGAAGAGAAAACTGTGTCCCAATAAATTTTTTCAGCGTTATGCTGTGAATGTTTTATTAAACAAGCAAAAACTATTTAGTTCTCAATTAGTTTTAATTTTAGATAATACAAATACAAAGTATCTAGGTATATTAACATTACTAAAGAGAACAAGATGCAGTTTATAAATAAGCAATACATTGTTTGGGGATGGACTTAAAGATAGTAAATCAGAGTATCCTGAATTATAATAGACATTTTTTCAAGCTCAAACCTAATTTCCATAATTAGAGAAGATGGGAAGAGGTAGTTTTTCAAAGACAGCAGGGAAAGTATCCTGAGCATCAGATCAAGGCATTTTCTAAAGAATCAATCCATTAATTCACTTGTCAATTCATTTTATCTCATTTAATGTAAAAAAAAAAGCATCATTATCTAAAAGGTTGGGTCAAGTGCGGAGTAGAGAGAAAGACTTCACTGCAGGGCAACTAGTCAACATATGCTTCTATAGGCTTGAGAATTAAGTACTGAGATGAGTTTAAAAGACTTTTCATACAGGTAGCGGTGGAATCCACAGACTCATAGAAAAAAGCCTGGAGAACTAAAAGACTCCTAAACATACAACTCTTGGTCAAGGTGTTGATATAGAGAAAAAAATGATAAAACAGACTAGAAAATAGTTAGAAGACATAGTAAAAAGAGAGCATATGTAAAAAAAAAAAAAAAAAGTATTGGATTATATAATGTTATTTATTCCTGTCTCCCAAATCATAACATCAATCTTCTGGGGTAGCATGAGCTTCAGTGAATAATCTCATTTGTTTATTACTATGTCATTTGACACTGACTAGATAGAAGTAAAATAGTAATTGTTTTATAAATATAAGGCAAAATTAATCAAAAATATTAATGTTGATTGTATATATAATCTTGTTTTCAAATGGTAAATTCGGGGTAGAACAAAGAAATTCCCACATGCAGTAAAGATGTAGAATGAAACTTCCTTACTTATGAACTGCTTTATATAATTGATAATGAATTCTTAGGAAAGTGTTAAAGTGAAGTAATATTGCTTATATTTCTTATGTTTCTTTTCTGTGAAATACTCCATTTGGTACAGATTTAGTTAATAATGGATAATAATATTAACAACTCGATATAGCTTGGAAACATACATTTTACAAAAAAGTAGAATATTTCCATCTTGGAGACATGTATGCCTAATTTTAAACTTAGGATAAAATATATTAGTTTAAAAAAGAAAATCTTTAAACTTAAAAATGTGCAAGAACTTGTGGACACAGTTACATTATGAATGTTTAATACTATCAAAATAACTGTTTTTGATAGCATTAAAAACATGATTTAAGTCTCCAAGTGAAAATGCTAAATGTTTAAATACATTTGTTTTTCCAAGATTTACATAGCTTTTTGTTTGTTTTTCATTGTTCATTTTTATCAGGAAAATGATTTGTTTCTTTGTATATAATATTCTCTTTGGCAAGACGCCATTGCTTATCTTTGTGGCTTAGTTATTTTTAGTAATTGCCGTCCCAAGGTAGAATTTATATATAATATTTAGTTATGAAGAATTTTGACAATGTTTAGATTATAATACCTAGAGGGACTGTCCTTGCAGTTTGATAAAAATGTTCTATCTTTACTTTAAGACAAACAATGGCAAGGATTTCTCTTTTCAGTTATCTTCATGCAGCTGCTTTATGTCTTCATCCTCCGTGAGGAATTTGGATTTATGCTAGGAAGCGAAGAATGTAAGAGTTTATTAATATTAATTGAGATTTTAAGTATGGTTCAGAGATGGTGCTAGGTTCTTAAGCTTTTAGCTTCATACCATTTCTCTTAAAAGTAAGTTCTGTTTTCTCATACTATATTTAAGAGGAAATATGCTTTCTTCTACTTTCAAAGAAGGAAATGGGAAATAAGAGAAGTCCAAGAGAAGAGAAATTGTTTATTAAAGGTAGACTAGTGGGGAGAATTAAGGGGAAGAGGGTGATTAGGCAGGGGATGGGGAGCAGAGTCAGAGCTCCTGGGCATAGAAGGTCTACGGATGAGATTCTCTAGAAGAAGAGAGAGAGGGGACTGTGTGAGGACAGCTGCAGAGGCAGCAGTGATCAAGAGGTGTTTATGATACTTTGCTTTGAAAAATGGGAGTTCTACTCCTTTTTTATTTATATAATATAATTCTTCCATATAATCCACATTATTGTCAGTGAAAGAGTGACCCCAGGAGTGTTCTTGGTCAGATTTGAGACAGACCAAGAAACTTCAAGTTACGTGTTGATGAGGAAATGGAGATTCAGAGTTTTTCACTAGGATTAAAGGTGAAATTCAGTCCAAGTCTGCTGACTCCAAATCACAGAGTTCTGTTACTGCATCACTTACATTCATTTTGAAATTAGCTATATGTAAGAGGAAACACCTCAAGAACACTTTTGCATCCTTTGTTGAAGTAACCTTAGTATTCTGTTGGTAGTGTCTGACTAGACAGCTGATTGGATTGTTTGGGCAGGTCTGCACTCTGTTACAATTAGATGTCAGTCAAAGAATCAGTGATTGTTCTTGCATAAGCATCTAAGGAACTTTATTTCCTCTGCTGTGCTAGTATTATTTACAAGGATGATTCTTAAAGGAGTAAATAGAAGTCAAGTTTCACATTCTATTAAAACTAAAGGAGAAGCTATGATTCATTAGAAATATGATATAGGTCAATTAAATTTGCTTTTAGTAATTTCTATTTAGAGCCTTATTTTTTCTCACTGTAAAGCAAATGAGTTTGAAAAATTAGTACTCCAATTTCATAAAGCACAAGTCTATTTTTAAATTTAAAGAGTAATTTAGCAAGAATATTCTCATAAAAGGAAATATAAAATTTTAAGTTTTTATTATTATAAAAATGTGAACAAATAAAATATAGGCCTTAATATATTTTTATGCTTTAAGAAATTAGTTCTTAAAGCACTTGAAGCACAAACTATATGACATTTCAAAAAAAAGTTTGATTAGAAAATAGGTATTTTATGAAACACTATTTCATAAATATATATGAATATATTAAGAACAGACTATTGTTTTCAGATAATTAAATGACTTATGATATAATCACTAGCATTATAAAATATATATTTCACCTAAGTTTATGTGTATCAGTATCTAAAAAGTCCAGCACGCATTACAATTACAACGCTTTCAAACAGAATTTCTCAACTTTGGCACTATTGACATTTTGGGCCAGATAATTCTTTAGGGATTGTCATGCAGGTTTGTGTGTACATGTAGCATCTCTGACCTCTACTCATAGATGTAAATAGCATCTCACCCACTCCGAAATTCCTCCTCTAGTCTTGACAATCAAAACTCACCCCAGACTTGCCAAATGTTTCCTAGAGGCAAAGTTATCTCCTAGATAAAAAACTACTGCTCCATAAAAATGAGTAGTCATGTATCTACCTCCAAGCCACCTGTATATTTTTAAAGCTTAATATTTATTTGCATTATTATATTACAAATAACTTTTACATTGTAGTTCTGCTTATTTTCCAGAAGCTTTGTATATAATAGTGTAGTTGGGAAAATTGGTACTATAAGTGACACTCTCCACTCTGTCAATCAGGAAGATTATTTCTTCTAATGAATTAATAATAAAAATCATTTTATTTGAGGAAACCAGAATATTTAAAATAATGAGAGTAACATGTTGAGATCTCTAACTTGACTGAAACCACACATATTTGGCACTAATTACTATCCCTCTGGAAGACTGCCTACAGGGACCACTTTTTTAAAAGTAATGAAAAGAGAATAAAATCATCCTAGAGATTAATTAAAATTTGAATATGTTCAGCAGGAAGTTCTACATTGTCTTTGCCAATTTGTAGAATATCCTCTCTGACTGGATTTATTTTATTGATGACTAACAAATTCAGTGACCACTACTTTCATTTTATGTTCTAGAAATGCAGTATTGTATTTAAAGGAAAGCCCCATACAGTCAAATACAACTGCAAAATTAGATACTATCTGTATTCCAAACTTAATTAAAGGTGTTTCAAAAATATGAAACCAGGTTAGCTTTTTTTATGATTTTCTTATTGTGAGCTTGTTTCCATATGGAAATTAAGATGTTGATACAGAATTCCAAAAGCTATTTGCTAAATATTGATCTAAATAAAACAAATTAAGAATTTTTTTTTTTTTCAAGTCAGGACTCTTCGGTTAGGGATAGAGCCTTTCTCTGTCACCACCTCCCAACTCCTTTCCTTAACTATCTACATTTGTATACTCCTTTCTGCCCTTAAGCTCATGTCCCTGGGAATACCGTACTTTTCAGAGCTCTCCTTAAATTTCATGTTTTTGTGAGTTCATTTCGAATTATTCTGAGCCACACAATGCCTTCTGTCTCTGAACCTTCTCTCTCTCATGCCAGTTTAACTCAGTCCTTGACCCTCTTTCCATGCAACACTCTCTTTGAGTATTTAACATCCATACACACAGTGATTCCCAAGTCTTTAAATTCAGTCTAGAATTCTATCCTGGTTTCCTGCTTTGTGTGTATTCCTCCTAACAGTAGCTTGAATGTTCCACAGAGTAGAGATCAAAGTTCAGCCAAGACACAGGAACCATTGCCGGCATTTGTTCCCAAAGACTGTGGAGAAAATAGACAGTAACAGGCAGAAGCCGCTACCAAATTAGAGCTAAAGAAACTCAGTCAAGAGAATATTTAACAAGAATCCTGAAGTCCAGGTTTTCCAGGGAGAGAGCAAGCTATAGCAAGTTAGTAAGATGAGAAACTGTAAACACAGAGGACATGCAAACACTGCCAGAAAAATGAACCCTCCTCTTCAGACAGAGTAAGAAATAAATACCTTGATCCCTCCCCTGTTCTAACCCTCCTTCAGTATGTCATAGATTGCTAAAGCTAGTTGGCAAGGGAGTTAGGGAACTGTAAGAGAAAAAACAATGAGTCTCAATATAAATAAGCAAGGACTAGAACTCAGTTTACAGATATAGTATGATCTCATTAAATTTCATTTTTCCCAAATCATAACACAAATCCATTGCTCTTCCATTGAGGGAATTAACTTTTACCTGAGATATTTTTGATCATAGCTCGTTAATAAGTCATCAGTTCTGTTCAACTAATTCTGGAATATTTCTAGAATCTTCCATTTCCTCTTCATTCTACTACAGTAAGTTTATAGCTAACATAGGTCGATCCTTAATATTTTTCTATTTACACCTTGAAAAACTTCCTCACTTGCAGTATTTTCTTAAATCCTAATGGAAACATGCAATTCTCTTACTTATATTTTAAAACATTATCCTTCACATAAAGTGTAAAACTTGGACTCAGCTTGACATTAAATGACATCTGATTCAATTTTTCCCCATTAACATTTATCATCCCTTTAAAGGTCCATTGTCTCTACTCTGTCCTATTAAATGGCTCATATGCCCTTGACTATTAACATGTTGCATATCTTTACATATATTATTCTCTCTAACTGGTTAATTCCTAGTGCTTCTAGAATTTTGCTTAAATTTCCCATTTTCTGTGAAATCTTTTCTTAGAGAAACTTTTATCTAGACGAGGCTGTTTTCCTTTTTCTGCGAACCCTTTTCTTAGAGAACCTTTTATCCAAACTAGGCTGTTTTCTTTTCACTATACCAAAGCAACAAAACAAATCTCTGTTCATTTATCTCTTTGCATTTATGTAGGAATTGCTTATACCTGCATATCCTTCTTCAAAGTATATAGAAATAATTTTGTATATTTTAGTGAATGTCTCAGGGTCAGAGAAATACAAAAAATATAAATAGTTAATAATCCTATGCATTTTTATGAATTATATACTAAATATAGTGGTCAAAATTTTTAGTGACCTAGAATTAATTGCATACACATGCCAGCTTACTTGAAAAAAATTAAGATTGCATGAAAATCATACTGAATTTGAGTCCTGAATTTAAATCCCCCTACAACGAAGTCCTGTATCACTCCTAACAATTTTCTTACTGAGATATAGTATAGGTAATATAGGGTCACTCACTCTTTATGAAGGAAATATACAGCATCTTTTTACATTCCCAGAAAAAGTTATGACCTCATTATTTAGAATTATAAACCTTTAGAGAATATCACAAAATCCATGAATTTTATCTAAGTGTGCACATACATCCACACAATTTTGCATTTAACAACAGGTTACTCACAGATCCCTGAAGCTGTACATAAATAATCTAATATTCTCAGAGAAAGAAATCCAAGGAAAGAGATTGTTTTATATGTCCTCTAAATATAAATAACATATACATGCCATTTGTAACTACAAAACTGATAAACATTGAGTAAAAGTAATTGAAATATTTTCTGGATTAATTTCTGTCACTGAAATATTCACCATTTAGGATTCACATATTATCCAACTTCATATTATGATAAAAAAGAGAATGGATTATCTGTTTGGAAAATGACACCAAGATACTGTTTTAAATCATTTATCTTTCTTCCTTGATGATCTTAGTTCTTGTCTGACCATCACAAAATAATTTCCTGACTACCATTTTATTAGGCACGATGCACACCTTAAAAGAAAAACAATGGATTCAAATAAAGATGATTTTGATGTCAACAGAGTTCAAATTTTGCCCAAGAAATGCTTTTATTACAAAAATGTAATGAACTATCAAGTCAGTGATATTTCTTTTGGAAAAAAAATGCTTATTCCTTTACAGATTTGAAATGTAAAGCATTTTAAAATAAGTGCTTTCCATTATAAAATTTCATAGCTTCCAAAATGAGAAAAATAATAGATTCTATTTTAATTATATATTTTGCTGTTCCCCTTAGTTAAGAAGTGTTAAATGAGGGAAGTAGCTGTGACGTTGTTAGAATTATTATGTTTGAAAATGCAGAGTTGCCATTTCCATTATTTCTATCGATAGTGAAATTTTTCCTTGTTGCCATCTTATTTTTAATGGGGAAAATAAATAGATGCCGTCAAATTATTTTTTATTTCTTTTTATAAAATTTTGATCATATGACTATTTATTAAAATCACCTAAAGTTTTGTTACTAGGTCTTTGTAACAACTTTGGCTATATTCTGTGTTTAATCATGTTCCCTGACTGTGTATGGTAACATGATAATGTAGAAGGGATCCTTGTATCTAATGTACCTGTTGTGAGATATGCATTTATTCATACCAGGCATTTGCATTTCATTAGGAAAGAGGTATATCAAGTACCATGGAAATTCAATAATTAAATATCTAAAATAAATATTGTTTCAAGGGAGTGTAGCAGTAATCTCTAGTGGTTTGGTCAAGGAAAAGAGAGAAAACAAATTTTAAACTCAAAACAACTATGAAAAGAAATCTGAAATTGTGTCTTTCTAAATTGTGTCTTTCTCTCGTTCTACCCACTTATTAGCTCTCTCTCATCTCTGGTACTTTCTTGAGATAAATGTTGTGATACTTTCTTCAGCACTCTTGGTTTATTTTTTAAAGCCAACTTTCTTATCTTTTATTTATTACATAGACTTTTTCTGACTGAAGAAATATATAGTTAATGAACGAACAACATATTTGAGTTCTTTTCACGTTACTGAAGATTCAAATCTTACTCTTGAGATTAACAATACACTTGATTTTTCCTCTACCTCCCTTTACTTTACTTTTTTCTTGATATTTAAATCTCTTGTCCAGGAATTCACCTCTTTGAGGCCAGATTTTGTTTTCTATTCCTGACATCCATCCTCAACCATTATTTTCTGCTTGGATCATTTCTTCATTATTTATCACAACATGTCTAGTTTCTATAATTCCCTCTCATGTTTTCTCTTTCCTGGTGAGCAGTAATTCAAGGTCAGACTTTTATTAACATCCTCTTTGTAGTTTTCCCTAATCTTCCCAATCAGAATCACACTTCCTCTCTGTGCTTCTGAGCACTATTACTCATCAAGCTGTCTCACAGACAGATGAATTAATTTAAATCTATCCAAATAGACTGTGAGATCATTAAGATTCCAGAACACTGCTTAATCATATTTATTTTCCAGAACCTATGACAATGACATGCACTTATCACTTGATGACTGATTTGCATATCGGTACCTCTCTACATTGGCTAGATTTTATCAACTGCCTCTGTCTTTCTGTCATTTACTAAGGTTCCTATTCCTGTCTTTTGGCTTTCTGCTGATCTAATGCTTCTTTCTCTTTCCTATTACTCCTTGACCTATTGCCATTTAACACAATGACAACTTAAATATCACTCCTGGTGATCTGCTACCTAATGATAATACACATTTTACAGGCCAAATCATTATACCTCCTTTGAAGCTGGCACCTCGCTTAGCAAATCTTGTTCATTCACACTCTACAGGGAGGAATCTTAATCAGATGTGCAGTTTATTTTCCCTTTGGCATGTGTTTTCTATTGCTCTCACATATATTCATATCTTAATATTTTGTTTTTTTTCCTTTTTTTTAAAGGAAGGAATGAAGGGAGAGAAAGAAGAAATATCTTTCATTAATTTATATTCATTTTGTTTTTTCACCCTAGTACCAGGTCAGGAACCAGGTCCTTGGGCTTTTACATGATTTTCACACCAGTGTCTCAGCCACCTGAGCTACAGGAACATGTATTTTTCATATTTTTCTCAAGAGAAATATATTCATCTCCTAAAAGGAATGTGGGATGAGCATAATCATATTGGTTATTTGATGTGTATTACCAAGAGTCTTCAAGTCTTTTTATTGATAGTCATTTCTAAATTGACATCTTTGATGTACAATTTGGAGGTGCTAATTAGACTCAATAACATAAACATACTGAAATACTATGTGTCTAGTGAATGAGCATCTTATTAAGACCATTGAAAACAAAAGATAAACCCTAAAACATGATTCCTGGGTATGTTAATGTTTTTAAAGTGTTGTTGACTAATATTGGAAAGCAGTTTTACTTTCATATATCCATTCCTCTCCATAAACTTTAATATTCATTTGCATTGCATTTAAAATACTGCTGTAGGTTACTGTATATGAACATAATTTACAGCTGAGAGCTAGTATTTTCTGAGTATGACTTCTAAATGTAAATATTAATATGGCAGAAAAGTCACTTATTTGACATTTATATTTTATAGATTCCTTATCTTTTGAGAGATTTTAAACTGCATGAAGTATTGAAATTGTAGTGTAGTAAAATATAAAAATTGACGCATTCACTAATATAACATTTAAAATCTTGCAACAGATTTGGCATTAACAACTAAAAATGCTCAAAGCAATAAAATTGCATATGAAGAACTCATATATATATATATATATATATGCCTATATATATGTGTGTGTATGCATACACACAAACACAAACATATATGTATGTGTGAAAACTGAAAATTATCTAGTAGAATAATGGATAATGTTTGTAAGTTGGCAGTGTTGAAAAGGACTTCTGAAAGGACAAATGAAAAGTGCTTAATGTCTTAAAACCTAAAATATGCTAATTACAGTGAAAATAAGGTGCCATCTTAATAAGTTGTCATTGTATTAGTTTTCTTGTTTTCCTTATCAAATTGCCAAGTTTTGTAGCTTCAAACAGCATCCATTTAGTCTCTCTGTTTCTGGACATGAATTAGCTGTGTTTTCTGCTTAGGGTACCACGTGGTTAAATTCAAGGTCAGCAGGACTGTTTTCTCATCTGAAGTGTTATGGCAAAGCTTCCAGACGATGAGAAAACTAACAACCGGGCACTTTAAAGATAGTGAAAAAACACTGTATTGCAAGCACCAGTGCTGGCTCAGGAGTATTGTTAGCCAAAGCTGAACAACCAAGGGGTCTAGGGGACCTTCTTTTATACCCTGGGATCGTGGTTTATTTCCTTGATACAGCTGCAGGGTGTGCTGCCTGTGGTTGGTTTCTATTGATAGCTCTTATGAGCGCTTACATTTTTTGCAGGGGAAGAAATGTTATGCTTGCTTGCCCTTCGTCATGTAAACAGGGTGTAAAATCTCTGGCAGAATAGCTTGCCTTCAGGTCAAGTAAAGATTTTCTACTAATTCCCCCCTCTTGATCCTCAAGCTGATTTACAGCCTTGGGGATAATATAGAAAACTCTAAGCTGGAAGTGGGAACAGGGGCGATAATTCTTTCTGGCTACTTCCTACTGAATTGGGTTGTCATGGGGGCTCAGCAGCCTGAATGTTCTTCACCCAGGAGGTTGCAATGACAGTTCAGTGACCTGGTCTGTAGTAACATCTGAAGCTTTAAGGCCTCAGCCTGCCGTTTGTTGGCAAGCCAGTTGGATCATTGGTCTCCGCAGGTCTCCTCCAGAGTACATGTCAGTTTGAGACAAGTGGGAGACCGTTGTTGGATGATCCAGTGTGGAAAGTGCTTAGAGGGGCCCACCTTCCACTCAGATGGCCTGTCACTCAGCTGGTGGGCTGCTTTCACCTGAAAGTGGTGGATCCAGGTGTTGAGACCTGCAACTTTAAGAGCTGTGGGGGTAGTTACTTTGCCTGGATAGGACCCCTTCCAGGTTGGCTTCAGGGGCTCCTTTTTCCAGTCCATTACCCACCCTTGATCCCCTGGTTTGTAGGGGTGTACAGTTATTCCTAAGGAGAAGGATAGTTTGTTTATTACCCATCTGTGCACTTTAAGGATTGTTTTTCCTAGTCCCTGGAGTTGTTTCTGGATTTCTAAGTTTCCTAGTTCCTTTAGGTCCCCCTTAGGTCTACTTAAGGCAGGGAGAGGTCTATCATATAGAAAAGGGGAAAATCTTATTCTGGCCCTCGGGGTACAACATACCCATAGGAGGGTTAAAGACAGTCTGTCTGTCCAGGGACACTAGTTTCCTGATGTAACTTAGCCATAGCCTGTTTGAGGGTCTGGTTCATTCATTCTACCTTTCATGAAGTCGGGCTGGTAGGCCATGTGTAAATTCCATTGGATACCTAGATCCTTAGCTACCTATTGTAGTACTTCTGCTATCAAGGCGGGATCATTGTCTGATCCTATAGTCAATGACATCCTATATGTCTTTTAGCACTGCCTTGGTTAACTCTCTGGCCTTTTCTGTACTAGTGGGGTATGCTTCAACCCAGCCTGAGAAGGTGCAGACAGAGACTAAGAGATATTATTTCCTTGACTTGGTCCTATCTCAGTAAAGTCTACCTCTAAATCTAAGCCTAGGTACTTGACTTCTTTGTTCCTTCCCAACACTGAGCTCAAATGGGGGTAGCTAATAAGAGGTCATCTATGTATTGGAGTAACACATGCCCTGACCTGGAAACCTGGATGGGTCAGATGCTAGTGCTCTACTTAACAGGATTGGTGAGTTTTTAAACACTTGAGGTAGCCTGGTCCAAGTGAATTGTTCCTTAGCCCCTGTGTTTGGGTTCTCCCATTCAAAGGCAAGCAGGGACTAGCTACTAGGCACCAAATGAAGACAGAAAAAGGTGTCCTTTAAGTCCAGGCAAGTAAACCATTCCACCTCTGATAGTATGAGCCCAAGTAGAGTAGATGGATTTGGCAGCATTGAATGTAGAGAGATGACTGCTTCATTGATGGTTCTTAGGTCCTGAGATGGGTGGTAGTGAGTCATCCCTGGCTTCTTTACAGGTCAACTGACACAACTTTAACAGGCCCCATTTGGATAGCCGATCCAGGTAGATCTGGATTCTGAGGCATGACTCGTTTGCAGATTTTGACAGGATGTACTCCAGGCTTTAGGTACAAAAACTCATGGGCTAATTGGTAGTCTCCCAGTTGGCATTTGCAGGGGCCGCACAATGGTCTATGGGTCTTGGCTCTGGTAGCCTCTATGATAGTGGCTTCTCGTCCCTAGTGGGGGGGGTCTACCTTGTGGGTAACAACTGAGTGTTTAGCCCCCATATTGACCATAAAGTTCACAATCTGGTCCCCAATTATCATTCTGACCATGGGCTCATGGAGCCTACTTGGAAAGAACCCTGTCTATCCTAATCAGAGTCTTTTCCTGCCAACTCAGTCAAGTCTGTCTCAAGTGGCTCAGGCCAGTAGCAGTTTAGTGGGTAGGAGGAACATAGCTTTCCTTTCTGGTGGCTTGGGCACTCATTTTTCCAGTGCCCCTTTTTCTTGCAGTATTCACACTGGCCCCGACTTAATGGAGTCTTCCTCCCTCATTCCCTGCCTCATTTCTTGTTACCTTCCTTTCCTATAGCAGGGTGGGGGTTGTCCTAAGGCACCTACTAGAAGGCTTACTTTCTTCTTCAGCTGCTCATTGGCCTCCCTTCTCAGTGCTTGGCTTCAATTAATGAAGACCTTATTTGCTATCTCCAGAAGTTCGGTGGTGTTTTTGCCTGCAAAGCCCTCAACTTTCTGAAGTTTCCTTCTTACATTGGGCTGAGCCTGGCTGACTAAGGCAGCATTGACCATCCTTTGATTGTCTGGGACCTCAGTATCAAAGGGAGTATAGATCCTAAAGGCTTTACAAAGTCTCTCATAAAAGTCCACGGGGCCTTCCTCTGGTTTCTGGACCACAGAGGTCTTAACCATGTTAGTGGGCTTCTTAGTTCCTGCCCAAACTCCCTGGAGGAAGGCCTGGCCATATCTCTCCAGAAGATTCCTCCCTTCCTCAGTGTTAGGGTCCCACTGGGGAGCTTCATCTGGGCTGGGCCTAGTGGAGCTTTGGAAACTGCCTGAGGAACATGTGGAGGTGGCAAGGTCAGCAGACGGGACTCCTCTTGATCTCCCTGGTAGATTGGTGGCCTCTGTTCCTTCTGAGACATCTGTTGCTTTTCCTGACTGACTAAAACCTTACACTGCCCCTGATCATTACACGCAAAGCTGGACCCATAGAGACTTGACTCGGGCAATTTCTAACCACTGGTCTGTGTATGGAAACTGATCAGGATGCCCTGGATCTCCTGTCACTGCTCTATAAACAGCTCTCACCATAGGGAGATCTAAGGTCCCCTCTGATGTCCATCCTACCCCAAAGGTTGGTCATTCTAATTTACATAATTGGCGTAATTTCCAAAGGGCCAATTTGACCATACTCACTTGTAAGTCCTTTCTTAAAGTTCTAAGAGAAGGAGTTTCGAAGGGTTATCTCCCATGCTTGGTTGCAGTGGGTCGCTACCAGTGAAAAGAGATGCGAGACAAACACAGAGAAACTTTCACTTTGTCCATGTGGCCACTCCCCTCATGGGGAATTCGATGTCTCTTAGCATTAATGACACGTCAGTATAAACCTCTGACCCAGACCAACACTGCAGGGAGGGACTTTATTTGTTCAGTCCCTCAGGTGCCAACAATGCCTTAACCCATATGAGGTCACCACGGACCCATAGGTTGGGACTTAAAAAGACTCCATAGCTTTCACTGTGGCATACGGACTTTCACACTCACATTTATATTCCAGTCAGTCTGAGGTTGACTTCTACCCTGGAAAGTCCCTGGTCTCAGAGGCGACAACATTGTCTGAGAGGTGATCAGGCCCTTCTTCTGCCATGAATGGTGGGCCTAAACTCGGACTGGATTCCCAAGAACACTGCCCAATCAGATGTCTGGTCCTGAAAGGCTTTTCTCTCCTTTATTGAGTTTGCCAGGGCGCAACAGGAATCCAGTTTTGCCGGCCGATATGGTCTGGGACCTGAAAATTACCTGATGATGCCATCCCTCCACCTCGGGTCCGGGAGGGAGGACTCACCATTGGCCCCCATCAGCAGTGGCAACAAAGGGCCAGCACAGCTGGTGATCTTCCCAGCTAATGTATCAAATGTTATGGCAGAGCCTCCAGACCTTGAAAAGACTGACAGCTGAGCACTGGAAGGTAGAGAAACAGCACTTTATTACAAGCATAGCTGGGGATCTGTATATTTCATATTTCACTGACATAGTTTTCAAATTTTAATCTGGGAGTTTTCAACTTTTGAAAATAACCCTCAGGAGGCTAATAAGGAACAGTATGTTAATTGAAAGTTGTTAAATTATGAGTTCCTTTATTTAAAATATCGTGGATGTTATTAGATTCTTATATCTGATTTAGGCATTATTTCTATAATTAAAATTGATAGAAAAATGTATTTCAGGCATTCAAGTACAATAGCTGTTTAAGAAAGTGTTAATTGCTAGTATTCATATGTATTCTCAAAATTAGCATATTGTTGTTAAATATAATTAGTTTTCCTATAAAAATGATATTTTATATATTTTGTCTATATTTATACTAAATTTTATTTGTATATTTGTATTCCTTATTACTGAAGATAAAAATATCTTTAATATACATGTGAGCCAGTCTTTCAAAAACAAAGCTATATTCAAAGTCATTATCAAGTCAATATCAAATAAGGCATTATTATTCAGAAACTAAAATGAGAAGAAGAAATTAAGTTTGGAGATAATCTGAACTTCTAAAAGCATCATTATTAAAAAAGACTACATGAGGAACTTAATCACTTATAATCTAGCCAAGTACTTAGTATTTGGTGAAATGTGTGCCTGTATATGCATTTGTGTGTGTATTGTATTTGTGTTCAAAGTCAAGTTATGTGTGTTGACCAGTGAAAATGTAGATTTGCATAATGAAGTTTTTTTTCAATCCAAACGTCACAGATGTTTATAACAAGTATCTCAAGATTAAAACTACATGCCTAAGTGGAAGGAATATATCCCCTCTCTGAACAATCTTTGGAGGACTCTTAGTTGACAGTAGACCAATTGTTGCTACATTAGGCTTTTCTGACCAGTAGAGGAACTTCTCGGCTGATTTCCAAGCAGCTGCTGCTGCTTGCTAAAATTTTTAAAGATAGAATGAATATAAAATATTAATCTCTTTTCATACCTTAAATTCTTCATAAAAAGAGTAATTTAATTTCTATACTCTCATTTTAGAAACCTACATTGAAACCATGGTACTATAGTTCGGTTTGTTGGTCTTTCTGTTTGTTTTTTTTTTAAAACTGGCCTGTGAACACTCTGGAATGCCTTTCATCCCATGTATGCTTCTAGCCATCAGTTATTCCACTTTAGAATATATTCATATTTTTATATTTCTTTGGTTATAAAAACTTGTAAATGCTTCCTTCCCTTTTGAGTCAAGTAACTTACACAGTAGGCTGATTTCCTTAATCACTTTTGTTGTTTTGTAATTCTAGAGATAATTACTTATAGGCTAAGAAAAAAAGCTTAATTTATAAAACAATGAAAAGAATCATTCAGTTCTTCACGGATTATAATAAAAATGGGTAATTTGAATTGTACTAGGTGCTGCCTTACACAGCAGAGATAGTCCTCCTGAGATCATTTATATTATCATTTTGCCCAAGATAAGAACAGGATATGTAGAAGTTAGATATCATTCAAAGTGACAATTTTAGGACATACAGAGCTTCCAAGGCGCTTGACTAAAATGGCATGCTCCTAACCAGTTTAGAGTTTATGGTTGAAATGCATATGCTTGCATATGCAGGTTGGACTTTGTTCTCTCAGTAATAAAGAATAATGAAAAAAAGTCAAATGTAGGAGTCACATGTGCAGGTGAACTTACAGAAAGAGCACCTTGATTGTAGTACAGGTAATAGAATAAAGAAGACTTAACTACTAATGAGTGAGAAGCAATGTGATAAAGGTATAAAGTAATGCAGTGACCAGAGGGATGGAGAAAATGTATTCTGCTTATAGATTATCATGTGAAATTGAAACTGATCACCATTTTAGATACATTTAAAAGATTAGATTTCGCTAAAGTTCCTTTCTAAAGGTTTATAAAATTTGTAATTAAAACATCACTTTTCCTTAACCCTTGGGTAATGAAAGAAATATTATTTCAGACAAAGAAAGGCAACATTGTATATTCTAATACTAGAAACAATAAAGAGAAACAAAAAATTATATCCTATATGTTTTTTGGTGGTGTCTTTAGTGAATTGTGTTGTTCAAGGAAAAATTCAGTTAGTATTTTATTAGAAGAATTTGTGTGCCCACAATATGTATTCTTCTATTGCTGACTTCTAGGTCTGTTTTCTGTATATTGAATACAGCTTTTTGTTTGTTTGTTTGTTTGTTTACTGTGGATTTATTGTAAGCATTACTTGTTTCTCAGAGAAGACATCAAATTTTATTTGGTAAAAAGGTCCCCAATGTACTTGAATAATGACTTTCCCGAGGCAGTTTTGTATTTCAACTTGTTTAGTAACAGCAGTAGGGTTGGTTATTTTCTAGGAATTAAAAGTTTGAAAGATACTAGTTCCTTACCAGAAACTATCATTTTCTAGGAAGTTCCTCAGACTGAACTGATTTTTTTTCTATTAATAGAAGAAAATTTGAATACAAGCATTCTTGATTAAGTACAAAGTCTGAATGTGTATTATGTCATAGACTCATTAGGAAATTAGATAATAGCTGAAAAATTATTTTTAGTAAATTTTTGCTTTGTTAAACTGGGCTTGAAAAACAGAAGGATAAATCTATCAAATTCTAATAATGAATATTCTAGGAAATACCTGTTTCTGTTGAAAAAGTTCCAGATTATATAGATTAAAATGAAATTCTATGGCATTTGTCCTTAATTGGTATGCCGTTAGAGAGGTTAAAAAAGGATTATTCTTTTTTTAAAATAAAATTCTCCTAATAATTTGGAAATCTTTTTAGAAGATACAAAGAGATGTTTTTCTCTGATGAAACATAACCCCCCAAAAAAGTCCTAGAATAAATCTTTCTCTTTCTAGATTGAAAATCTTTGCCTTTTTCTAATGTATTAGACTAGGTTCTCTCTTTTTTTTATTCCATGATGCTTAATCTTTCATCAGTCTATGACACTGAAGTCGAAAGTTACAGGAAAACTTAGGTTAAATATTTCACTCAACTCTCAAAGACTTTATTCCTCATTTCAGAGAGAGAGAGATGAAAAATTGATAACAATATTAGCTTACCCATATAGTAGAAGAATGGTAAGTTAATAAGCATACACATACTTCCTTCAGAAAGTGTGAAAATGTAGTGTAAGGTGGTAATATAAAAATGATAAAGTAATATTTTTGGAACTTTTTATATATGTAAAGGAATACTCTAAGTCTCTTGTTCCTGTTACTATTGCATAATAAACCAACAAATAGTGTTATAAAAGGACCATTTATTACTCTCATGAATTCCATGAAACAAGCATTAGAATGGGTATAATTTGTTGACTTGTCTCTATTCCACTCTCTCTGGTGCTTCATCTGGGAAGACTTACACTTTATAGAAGGAAACTGTGTGACAGCTAGGACTGGAAATTTCTGAAGTCCTCTTCATTTGCTTATTTGGTGGTTGATATTGGCCACTGACTGGGACTTCAGTAGGTGGGTTATTGGCTGGCGCATCTATGTATGGTATCCCCAAGTGCTCTCCTCATGTTGGCTAGTTTGGACTTTCTTAGAATATGTTGGTTAGCTTCCAAGACTCAGTGTTACAAGAAAGAAAGCAAAACTTAAGTGTGTAACATTTTTACAGTTTCGTAATAGAATTCATATGACATCACTACCTCTGCAATATATTGGTTACGGTTGCCCTGAAGTGTTCACAAGTAAAGGGGAAAAAGACATAAATACCTACCACCTGTTGAAGGGCTGTAAAAGGATTCTAGAAGGACATGTGGGATGGATGATGTGGTCATTCTTGGAAAGTAAAATCTACCAGAGCACTTTACATTAAGTATTGCATATTAAGAAAGATTTTATACCTTTTACAGGACTACTGTTTTAACCTGACACTCTAATCTCTATTTTAAGGGGTGTTCTTCTTAAAATAATGTATAAAAAGAACAAATTGTAAATTCACTTAAATATTCTTAAAATAGTAATGCAGCATGTTCTGGTGGAGCAGCAGTTTGGTCAATTGCCTCTGAAGGAATGCAGGTCATATACCCCTGGGTTTGAGTTCCATGTCCAGTGGGTAAAAAACAGTGTGGACAACTAAATAAAAATAAAATAAAATGCCTTCTCATGTATCTTCTTGCATGCATCTTTCCTTTAAAAAAAAATCCTATTTTAAAAATCTTGACTGTAAAATGTAGATAGTACAAAGGTTGATATATTTCTGTTTTGCATCACCAAAGACATTCCTTGAATGTTTTCTTTAGATCTGTGTCATCAGAGTCCCAAAATAACACAATTTTGAATCTTACATTAAGCCACCCACATAATCTTCTGAAGGCTTTTTATTTCCAATCTGTTGCCCCTATATGCATACACTATATATATAATTTAATTCAATATTGCAAAATATCTTAAAACTCTTATTTAAGGCAAAATTAACCCTTATTGAGAATCCTCAGTTTATTATGTATTATGCACATGTTAATTCATTAAATATTAATGCCTCTGTAAAGTGGATATTGCTATAAACTTTTCATGAGACAAGAATTACACTCAGATAGGCTAAGTGATTCACTTATGTATACGCAGGAAGCAGCTCACAACCTAATGAGAATGCAGATCTGATTCAAAAGTGATAAGAATATGATGAATTTCCTTTTGATGCCTTAATCTGTCAATTCATGATTTAGAATCAAGCTGTTACACTTCCATATTTATTTAAAGTAATATCCCAGCTTTTTATGCTGCTGCTTTTACTAAATACCTTTAATGGTTCACTTTACCACATTTGTATGCATGTGTGTGAGTTACATATTCTCATTTTTAATTCCCTCTTCCCCCATTATTAACCAATAGAAAGCATAGTCAGAGGTTTTCCATTTTCTAAGCATCAAATCTAAAAAGCTGCTTGCATCATTATTAATATTAATTTTGGTCCTCATATATTTTGAGAAATTTTTTAACCAAGTTTGGTTCAAAACTTGTCTTTTTAAAGACTTTCAAACACAGATCAACTTGTCTTTTTACTGAAACTAGAGCCATTCTCACTATAAACTCTTTTTTTTTCAATTTTAGAATTTGTTCCAGTGATTCCTACAAACAAAAAAAATTCCTTGATTTCATGTTCTTCTCTCTATAGCTACTTTTAGCTCCCCACTCCCCCTCACAATCACACTTCTCAGTTGATGACATTCACAGTCTTCCTAACTGCAGTTCTAGTACACAAACTGTTCCAATCTGACTTGCCCTGTTGCAGAGCAATTGTTTTGCTAAGGTCACCAATGACCAACATGTTGCTGTTGGATATTTCAATTCTCATCTTATTTAACTGTAAAGCATTTTTTTTTTTAATGAAAAGTGCTTTCAGGAATGAAGATGAGCAGAGGCAGGCAGGCAGGAAGAGAGAGAGAGAGAGAGGGAAGAAGCATTTTATTTACTTTTTTTTAGTTGTTAATCTTGGTTGTTACTCTGATCTTGGGACTCAAACCTAGGATCTTGGGAAATATGTGGACTGCACCCAACCCCTACTTCATCAAGATACATACTGTTCAGTAATTTTTGAAGAGTGCCCTTTACCCTCTCCTTGATTTTTTAAAATTCTTCTTCTGTTGTTTCTTTTATAACATATTCTAGTTTTTTGAAGGATGGATGAAAGTAGGAGAACTTTTCCATTTGTAATCCCTAAATATGAACAGTCCTTGAAGCTGTTCCCTGCGTTCTCTTTCTTATACAGAACTCTCTCCAGCTGTGCTTAATGTTGCCTATTTGACCTGTCAGATTTCCCTGCTGCCCTCTTTTCTTACTGGGAGTTAGAAAAATGGGCTCCTTCATGAGTAAACAAACAGATGAAATTAGGGATGTATAGATTTAACCAGGAAATTATTCCTGTGAAACATAAAAAAGGAAAAGAAGAATTGGAAAGAGAATTTGCAAACAGTGATGCAAATCAGACACTTGAGAAAATAAAAATCAGGGGAAGAAAGGGTAGATCATCAGTGGTTTTAGATCATAGTGTGGATCTGACAAAGTGTCAATCAGTCCAATAGTGAATTTTGGAACAAATATGGAGCACTGGACAAAAGTAGCATAGTTTTGATATATCCATCATCTTTAATCATGGACCCCTATCTGTGAAGTGTATGACCTTGGTTCAAAAGCAGATTAAGACATTTCTGGAAGATGGCAGCTGAGGTTTTCCCTGATTAGCGCCTGAGGAGCATAGCTGGACTTCTTCCAGAGACAAAACTAGCAGGGAGCTCCACAGCACCTGGGCAGCTCAGGAACAGCAACTACACTGAGGGCATCTCCAGAGCAGCTGCTTGCATCTGGGAGTCTGATGATGGGTGTGGAAAGGTGCGCAGGTTAGAGTGGCTAGGTGCAGACTTCTGTGGCTGTGGCTTTGAAAGTGGTAGCAGAAGAAGAGGTAGCCAGCAGATCAACTGACAGGTCAACAGGCCCAGAATCGAGTCCTCGGGAGGTGGGAATGTAGATGCTATGTATGATTAGTTTGAGGGAAGTCCAAAAAGAATAGGTTTGGCTTGGGACACTAACCCCTACATAGGTTGGAAGCACACCAAAATGCACAGTGGAGAGGCTGACACTCCTCATTCCCAATCCCTTAAGACTGGTGTTCCAGGAGAGAGGAACTCCAATACCACAGTTTATGAACTTTTACACCCAGTTCTGGAAACTCAGAAAAGAGGGCTAACCCAGGTGATACCAATGGAAACAGATCCCCCATTCCCATCAGTCCACAATAACAGCTACTCCTCTAACTCCAGCCCCCATGGCCTTCCCTCATTCTGCAGTCATCCTCTATTCCCTGGCTTAGCAAAAAGCCTACTGTGGAAAGCTGCAAGGGTCAAAAATATGAAACAAAACCAGAGTGCCAATTGATAAAAAAATAATACAGAGGAACACTGGAGAATTCTATGTACAACTGCATGACAATATATTGAATAACATGGAAGAAGTAGACAAATTCTTGGAAACAAAATGTTCTAAGTAAGGAAGAAATAGAAATCCTGAACAGGTTGATCACAAACAAAGAAATTGAAACAGTAATTAAAAATCAACTCCCCCCCACCCCAAGAAAAAAGCCCAGACTAGATGGTTTCACAAGTGAATGCTATCAAATATTCAAATAATTAATAACAATCCTTATCAAACTGTTCCTAAAAAGAAGGCTAACTTCCAATTACTTGTTATGATGCCGACAGTAACCTGATTCCAAAACCAGACAAACATTCCAAAAAAAAAAAAAAATATCACAGATCCATATCTTTGATGAATATTGATGCAAAAATTCTCAACAAAATACTAGCAAACTGAATTCAACAAGTCATTAAATTATCATAATCTACAGTCAAGTGGGATTAATACTAGGGATGCAAGGATGGTTCAATATTTGCAAGTCTATAAATGTGATACACTACATCAACAAAAGAAAGGGCAAAATCCATGTGATTATTTCAATAGATATAGAAAAAAATTGATAAGATTTAATACATTTTATCTTAAAAAAATCTTCAAACATTGGAAATATATAGACTGTACTTCAACATAATAAAGGCTATAGATGACAAACCCACAACCAATAGCATATGCAATGAAGACAAATGAAAAGCTCTTTCTCTAAGGTTAGGAACAAGACAAGGATATTCACTCTCACTACTATTATTTAGTATAGTATTGGAAGTCCTGGTTAATGCAGTTGAATAAGAAAAAGACGTAAAATGCATCCAAAGTAGAAACTAAGAAAAATTATCACTATTTGTAGATGATATGGTTTTATATATATAGATCTATATCTCTATATAAATCTATATAGAGATATAGATCTCTCTCTCTCTCTCTATATATATATCCCCAACCCCACAGAAAACTGGTAAGATTATATATCAAATATACATGATACATATATATATCCCTAAAAAGCTGCTAGAAATATTAAAGACAGTAAATTTACAGTCTACAAAGTTAATATTCAAGAATCTGTTGCATTTCTTCATATAAGTAATGAAATTTCAGGAAGAGAACTTAAGATGCATTTACAATTGCATCAAAAAGAATGAAATACCTCCGAATAAACATAGACAAAGAAGTGAGACATGCCCTGGTGAAGTAGCAGTTAGGCTGAGTGCAGTCCACATGCATCCTAAGAACCTGGGTCTAGAGGTAACAACCAGTGTGAACAACTAAATAAGAATAAAATAGAATGTTTCTTCCTCCTCACTCTTCCTACCTGCCTGCCTACTCATCATCATTTCTGATGCACCTATCCTTTAAAAAATCAAAAAACAAGGTACTTTGAAAACTATAAGACGTTATTAAAAGAAATAGAAGATGACACAGAGAAATGGAAAAATATCCCATCTTCATGGGCTGGAAGAATTAACAGTTAAAATGGCCGTATAATTGAAGCAATATATGGATTAAATGCTATCTTCATTATAATCTGAAAGACATTTTTAACAGAAATAGAACAAAAAAAATCATGAAATTTCTTTGAAACTACAAGAGACCCTGATAGCAAAAACAATCCTGATGAAAATAACCAACACAGAGGAGTTATACTCCCTGACTTCAAACTCTACTACAGAGCAATAATAATCTAGTCAGTATGATTTTGCAATAAAAACAGAAATACAGATGAATGGAATTGAATTGAGAGGCCAGAAATAAACCCACATATATACGGGGAATTAATTTTTGACAAAGGACCCAAAGGCTTACAGTGGGACAAATGTAGTCTTTTCAATAAATAGTGCTGGGAAAACTGGACAGTCATATTCAAAGGATTGAAACTAGATCACTACCTAATACCTTACACAAAAATTAGCTCAAAGTGGATTAAAAATTTAGATGTAAGACTGTGAAACCATAAAACGTGTAGAAGAAAACATAGGCAAAACACTACTGGACATTGACTTAAGAGATGCCTTTGGCAATCTAACTCCAGTAGCCAGGGAAGTAACATTCAAAATCTACAATTGGAATTACATCAATCTAAAAAACTTATGCTCAGAAAATAAACTCTCATCAAAACAAAAAGACATCCTACTAAATGGGAGAAGATATTTGTACATCATAAATCTCACAAGGGTTTAATATCCAAAATATATAAAGTACTCAAAATTTAATGAAAACCCCTAAAAATCTAATTAAAAATGGCAGATAATCTTAATAAACCTTTATTTAAAGAAGAAATACAGATGGCCAACAGGTACATGAAAATACATTCTATCTCTTTTGTCATTAGGGAAATGCAAATCAAAACAATGATCAGGTTATCACCTCATACCCTTAAGAATAGCAATTAACCAAAAGACTGGAAACAGCAAGTGCTGGAGAGAATGCCTAGAAAAGGGAGTGTTGGTAGGAGTGTAAAGTGGTGCAACCATTGTGGAAAGCAATATGAAGATTATTTAAAAAAGTGAGAATATGAATCCCATATGATCCAGTAATTCCTCTGCTGGGCATTCACTCTAAAAATACAACAATAGTAATTTGGAAGATGAATGCACCCCATGTTTATGGTAGCATTATTTACACATTTTTATGGTAGCATTATCATCATAACCAAGAGCTGGATAAAACCTAAGTGCCCATGGACAGATGATTATATAAAGAATATGTGATATATATGAATAATGAAATCCTATTCATCAATCAAAAACACAAAAAGATGAAACATTACCATTTCATTTATGGTAATATGGATGAACCTGGAGGGAATTATACCTGGTGAGATAAACCAGAAGAAAGATAGATATCATATGATATTGTTCATATGTGCTATATAGAGAAATTAAGCAAATGAATGAACTAAATTTAACAAGAATACTTTTAAAAATCATCTATATTAAACAGTAATAGACTTTTAGTCAAAAATGCAGTTCAGTGGTTGCATGAAGTAAAGGGGGAGGGTAGGTGGACAAACTGGTGAAGAGGATTAACTTTATAGTAAAGGAAAAGCAGAAATAGCAGTGAAATTAGTGTATTCTATACAGATGTTGTTTATTATGATATATTCCTTAAAGATACATCATGTAATACTTCAGTTCTCCTTCAATAAGCTAATCTTTTTTAAAGCTGATTCAATTCTTAAGGCACTAAGAGCTCGAGAATGTCAGCTACCTACAGTCTTAACAGTTAAATATAAGTAATTTCTTGAAGGCGGAACTTAGTGACACAGCTTCTTCAAGCCCATATATGCTTTCCCTTGTTTCCAAATATCCTCTCTATGAGACCACTCATAATGTAAATCATCCATCTCTCTTTTAATACTCCTAAACTTACCTCGCTGTGTGCTTTCTATTCTTTTTTTGTCCACTATTTTAAAATGAAAACAAGGGAACAATGCATCGTAACATTATGTAAGTTTACTTAATGTGTGTATCATGAATTAACATCTGCATATGATGCATTACAACTGCATCAACAGTCTGTTTATATCCATCATATAGTTGACCCCTTTTACCAGATTAGCCCTTTCAATTTAGATGTCTTCTCAAATTTAACACATCCTGAAACAAAATTTATCAATTCTTCTCTTTTTCACAAGCCTGGGAATATTGGAGAATTCTCTAAACTTAATCTTTCTGTACTCTGTGCTCAAACCAAAAATATAAAAGTCATTCTTAATTCCCTCATCTTACAACATTTCCTATTGACTAGTAAATCCTATTTGAAAAATATACTCTAAATTTGACCTTTTGCATTTATCTCCACTACCAGTTCCTTAGTTAAAACCTAAAACCATTACCTATCTCATTTGGAGAGCAGCTCCTGGATACAGTCTTTCCCCTTTCAATCCATTTGTCAGAATGAATTTCTTAAACTATCAGTGTATTATGCTTAAATCCTGCTCAGAATACTTCATTGGTTTCGTAATTTATCTGTGATAAATCCTTACGAAGTCTGCTATCTTTTCTGTATTATTGCAGTCTAATCTTGTACCTTTTTCCTTTTGCTCATCAAACTTCAGCGATAATTTAAATTTTCTAGTCCCCCCATCCCCACACTTTCAGACTTCTGCTTAGAATATTTTGTTCTTACATAAATTTATAGCTGTTACTCAAGTTTTATCATTTTGTTTAAATAAACTTCTATGGATTGTTGGAGGACTTTTTTTAAAAAAGAGAAATGAAGGGAAAAAGGAAGAAGCACATTTTTTCAAATGTGTTTGTTTATTGTGATTCTTTACATCCCCTAATCCCTGATGTGTTACTGGCTAGAGATGGAGTCCTTGGATTTTACATGGCCACACCCTAACCATTTCAGCCTTTTCAGCCACAGGGTGCATATTCTCTGACTTAAATCCACTTAAATGCTTACTCTCTTACATACTCCCATTGCTCCCAGACTGTCTACTCCCCATATAACTTAACCCAGTTTAGCATTATGTATTTGTATATTTGATTTGTTTAATGGAGATCTTTCCGTCTAAACAAGATCTAGGAACTCAGATACCATGTCTCTTATAATGACATCCCCTGCATCTGTTATAGTGCCTAGCCTGTGTTTGGATTTCGATTTAGACTTTATTTCATGGTAAATAGACAAGTAGTTGTAAATCAAGTGATAAAATTAATAATTCGATTTAATTTCATCCTACTTTTATTTCATAAATTCTATGATGTTTTTATTTTTATCCACTTTTACTTCTATTGTTTATCTTGTAATTTGGGGTTTATGACCCCTGGAGAACAAATAAATATTTTTAGTCATCCTAATATCTTGAATTTGTAGTCAGTCTTCAGAATGCTTTAATATGTATAATTTATTCAATGACTGCTGACTTTTAATAATTATTTAGAAATCCACAATGCTATTAACACGAAATGCATTCAGCTTAAGATTCTTTTATCTAGACTTTGCTTGTGGTTTTGTCTTTGCAAGATTGCTTCCCTTTACTAATTATTGAGAATATGTTTTAGCCCAGGTACAATGGGCCAAAGAGCCTTCTCATATTTCTCCAACATAATTATTTTGGCCACCAACCAAGTAAAGTGGAACATCTGTGAGTAGAAGACATGCCAAAATTAGACTACTTTCCAATAGCCAGCAAAGTGGATCCCTACTGGCACTCATTTTATGTGCCTAAAGAAAGTCCCTTAGGGGAACAAGATGTCTTTGAATACACCATAGGGAACCCCAAGTGAATATTAGCATTCTCTTTCTGTACATTTATGAAGAGGCAGAGACTGTAAGAAAATGCTGCCATCATTCCAACCTCCATGTGAGGCATGAAGAATAAATGTGCTTCTTAATTTCATACTGCATATGCAACATTTATCACAGATTTGTGATATGTCTGTCAGTCAAATACTTAAAAGATTTGATTAGGAAATGCTTCCCCAGCTGTACCCCACCATTATTTTTTTCTCATTTGGCTACATATCACATCATTAAGTAGAGCTATCAATTATGGGTGAAATCACACTTTCACTAGAAGGATCAAGAAAAGCGATATCATTCAAAGTATTTTGTAGGAATAAACTGACTCTAAGAACTGGGGAAAATTTAATTTGAATCCTTTAGGAGTGCCATTGTCTCTAAACACTTCTTGTTAAAATTCAAATTAGATCGACTGAGATTTTTATCATTGATAAAAAAAGTGAAGACCTAACATGGCAAGATCATGCTAAATCAACAATCAGCTACATGTTGTTTTGTGAGATATTAGGAGATAATTCAAAAATAAGACTGATGCTCATGTGTGTTACTCTAAACTGGTTAACTAGCAACTCATTTAAGGTATCTCTTGAGAATCATACTTATCTGTATGGAATTATTTATATTTTAACATGGAAAAAATAACCAAAACACACAGTGTGAAGGAAAGCCATTTTTGTAACCACTCTATAGATTGTATCGAAGCATGACTTCTGTTTATGTCATACCTTTAGAGGAAAGGGGTATGGACTTCTAGCAAAAGTGAAACTTGCAGTTTCACTATTTCTGAATTCTTCTTTATGAACTATTATTTCCTTCTCAACTTCAGGAGCATTTTCCAAAAATCTTCTTCCCATTTTTTCACTTTATGAAAGAATGCATCTAATTGAACTCATTCTGCAAATATTTAGACCAGCTACTCTTTATCAAGTGTTCTTCTAAGGATTGGGAAAATGGCAATGAACAGACCAAAATCCCTGCCCTCATGGGCATGCCAGAGTATATGAGAGGATGGTGACCATTTGAATCCCCATCCCCTGTTCCCTATTGGTAACCTCAGTTCTGTTGCACATGTCCAACCAAGGGTTGATTTTGTTTCATCTGTTTGTTTTGAGGAAGAGACATTTTTAGGAAAGAAGAGATTTCCTGGGAGTAGTTAAGAAGCTGTGCAATAATTTAGGTGAGAAAGAAAGGAACTAATTGAAGACATTGACATTTTTCCAGAATATTTTCCCAAAGTGATCAGATTTCCGTCCTTTTGGTAGCCCTTTCATTGTTTCTTACCACCCTCAGGATAAGGCCCAAACTTCTTTATTCAGCATGAAATCCCTACAAAAATTGACTTCCTACTAGTTTCTGTAGTAGATGTGCTTATGTTCCAACGTAATTTTACTTACTAAATTGATGATAAGCCATATTTTGTTCCTCTGGCAGCTGTTTGCTTACCCGGGGTCTACTTTACAAGATTCTGTCATTCCTAGCATGTAATGTCTAGTCTGAGAGTTACCTCAAAACTGTTGCATGAAAACTGCTGAATTTGCAGCCATCATGTCAATATTCCAGGTAGAAAATGGAGAAAAGGACGCTTGCTGGCTGTCTCCTCAAATAGCATCTTCCTGTATATAATTTCCAACATGTACTTATATCTCACTAGCAGCTTCTTATGCAAGAACCTGCAGAAAGTAGTTACTTGGATGTGTATGTTTTCATTCCACTTAATTTGGGTTTTGCTACCAAAGAAATAAGAGAGAATGTCTGTTGGGCGGGTTTCTGGCATTCATTGTCATTTTCAATGATTACATCTATTAAAATAAACCTTAAAATCATATTGTCATACCTACCAGGCATTTCTCAAATGGGACACCATTACTATCTTCCTCACAGTATTGTTTTATGAAGATCAAATGATCTAATGCATGAAGGTTGTAAGTGTAACACATTGTTGGAAGTAGCATTATTTTCATCTTTTGTGTGTTTTGATCTTTGATGTATTTCCAGTGCCCAGAATGTTGTCGGGCACACGGAGGGAGGCAATTACCATTTCTTGCATGATAAAAGAACTTACGAATAAATGAAGTTACGATTTTAGGGTAAAGGAAACAGAAATTGATTCTGACTTACTTCGTCCTTTAGTAATATGATATTATTTGCTTCCAGAAATGCTAAGATAGTTGGAGAGTCAGGCTCAGACAGAGACAGGTTATCTAATTATTTCCATATTTATTTGGGTACATCAGTTATTGTCTTGTCTTTGAATCATTCCCTTAACTTTTAAAGCCTCATGAAGCAGAGTCTAATGTGTCAAATGTGACTAAATCACCTGTCTCCCTCTGGATAAGAAAGAACAGGATGCTTGTTTTAGAGTCTCACCAAAGCTGTGTGTAACTGGAGAACATAAAAAAATTAGAATGAAATCAGCATGATGGATGAAGGCACAAGCTGGGTAGAGAAACTTTACAAATAAGGTCCATCACACATGTCCATGTCTTTTAGATTGCATTGCTTTGATAAAATTTTTGCTGTGATGTTAGCGCATCCCCTGGGATTAAAAAAACCTAGTAATCTGACCACTGTTGACACATCAGTATGATTTCTTTTCTTGTTTAAATTACAATCTATGACATTGTAAAACTGGGTGATGAAACCTGGAATAGATGATATGACAAGACAGTTTTTTAAGGCAAAAATTACATGAAATGGCTGGGAGGCCCTGAGGTTGGAGGAGAGTACGGAATGCTGAAGAAAGTTTAGGTATTAAGGCCAAAGATAGGTGCCATGATTTTGAATGATTACATCTATTAAAATAAACCTTAAAATCATGTATTTTATCAACTCAGCAATTGTTTCTAAATACTTCATTTTCTATAGCAATCAGTTTCAGTTGAATTCATTAAGGAAGTAATTTTCATCTCTGAAAAAAAGTTGAAAAAGATAAATTTTCATTTCGTTTGCTTTTATGTAGATGAAGCAGTGAATTGCAGCCTATGAAAATCTAGGGGTTTATTTTTAAGTATTATTCACAATACTATTACATACTATCATTATGCAAGTAAGTCAGATGCTTGAAATTGCTTTAATTTGGTAAATTTTATTGGAATTTTTATAAATTATGAAATTAAAATTGTATGTCATTTTATTGTTTGGAAAATAGAACAATTTATATAACCCCTAAAGTTGAATTTCACTATTGATTGCAAATATATATATATATATATATATATATATATATGTATATTCTTTTACTGAAGACCATTGCAAACCATTTTTGGCAGTATGGTATACTAGCAGATTATATATACAAGGAGCTAACCAGCTTTTTTGTCTCCTTTAATAATTTGGCTCTAGATATTTTACGTATTGTTTGTTAAGATATTAAAGAATCAATGTGTTCTGGTGGATACAAATGACAGTCTTGTTTGTTCTTATAATGTGGAGCTTATAAAAGTGAGCAAAACTATACTTGTATGAAACTAGACTAAAATTTTCTGCATATTTTGTATTTTAAATGTATTTATTTCTATGATTTTACTTTAAGAAATGTATATGAAATACCAGTAAAATAAATAAATAATGATCAAGTATTATTTAAAATAGAATAGATACATTTTTTAGAAATTTAAAATTCCTTAACATTCTAAAACTGATCTTTTTTGTGTAATAATGCTGATCTTTTGATCTTTATTTTTCTTTCTGCAGCTCTCTAATACGTTATTAAAACTACAGACTCACATCCACCGTGATTTCATGTTGACAGATTCCATATTTTGTAAACTTGATGTATTTATCATGAGACATGCCATGCGGAAACTCTGAGGCATAGATTTCTGTCAACCACCTGAGTAAAGGATTCTTCACCTGGTATGTAAGAAAATTTCTTATCTCCATCATGACAAACCAGGAAAAGTGGACCCACCTCAGCCCCTCAGAATTTTCCCAACTTCAAAAATATGCTGAGTGTAAGTATGCATATTGAGAATAAACTTTTGTCATTTATGCCAAACAAGGAGAGCTGATGAGATATTATTTTCAGAATAAGATAGATGTAGGTGTGTCTTTTATATTAGCCAGTAGGTCAGCTTGAGACCACCTTTTGCATAAGAAATTGGAAGAGACAAATGAATCAAGCATCAAGTCTGGTGGGAAAGAAACTAAGATGCTGTATGCAAAACCAAACTTGAAAGCATTCCAGCTGTAATAGGAGTAAAGCAAAAACTAAGACAATCTGGGAGGATGGATACTGGTGACAAGTAACCTAGGAGAAGAATAAACAGAAGAAGATAAGTGTGTGTGTCTTTCCTATTTGTTAGCATAACTTGGAGCAGAGTCATAGATATGTTATAAAGTTGGCATTAGAGATTATAAAAGACAGAGAAGGTGTCAGAAATTAAGCAAACTTATTTAGTGAGTATTTTAATACAAATTATAGGCCATAGTGAGAGTTTTTATAGTAAATTATCTTCAATTTTGTTTCTTTAGACATATATAGTAAGATTTTCTTTATACAATATTGGTCTTTGCTATAGATTTTCTAGACTTTCACAAAATGAATTACAAATGTAATATGAAGAGCAAGTGGGTCAAGGTACTGAAGGCAGAAAAAAAAACATCTATAAACAGAGGGCCCACAAGTTAGGAAGATGAAGGTAGAGAAAAAATAATGCTTAGTGAATATAATAAAAATGATGAGAATGGAGGGAATAACTGGTGACTGGGGATATAAGATGCAAGAAGTGGAAATGGGGGGAAAAACAATAGCACATGATAGTGAAAGTGGCAACTAATAAAGCAGATGATAATACTTAAACACAAGAGGTGTGGCAGGTAGGTGACAAGTGTCGAGAATATTATGAAGAAGAGCCCAAGAAAACAGTATAACACAGAAGGGAATTTAAGAAGTAGATATGATGGTAAACACAAATAAGTCATTTAAAGTACATATTTTCCATCAAGAATATGAATAAACACTATGTGTTAACTGAAAAGGTCATTTTCATAGGTTTTTTAGAATCTTCTTTATTCCAGGGCTGAGGTTCTCTAGATAAGGGTAAATATTTGTGAGGAATTAAAGAATCCATAAGACCGCCATCAAAAATAATAAAATTATGACTGTCATTTGGAGGGAGGCCAGAAATTTTGACATCAAGATATGCTCCTCATACTCAAAAACTCTCAACTATTTAAAGCACAATTTATCCATTTATCACATGAAGAAAATTTAACTCAGAATGACAGAATTCTTATCTTCATTTTTAGACTCATTAACGTCTAAATTGATGAAAAAATTATTTACTAAATGTTTCTAATTTGTTGTTTACTGTTGTCTTATATCTAGTAAGAAAATATATTTAAGCATATTAAGAGAAGTATTCTACTTGACACTACAGAAATATAAATTTGAACAGATATTGGTTCTCCCTTCACGGAATTTATAGTTTAATGAAGGCTAGAAACAAATGGATAAATTACTTTATATCCAGACAGAATATTCTAAGTGCCACAAACAAAATTTAGGGTTCTGTAAAATTTTAGTATTCATTGGGGATGGGGAAAAGAGACTCTTCATCAAAGAAATAGGACTTTAAATTAATCTTAACAAATACATTTAAGGTAAATGAAGAAGAAAATCATAGCTAAAAAGGAAAATTCAGCATGCAGTTGAGGAAGGAAGAGGAACCAAAAAATTTATCCTTATACCAAATTAAGGGATTCAGTATTGTTAGGGATATAATAATGAGATGGAATTTAAATATAAGTGTTAAACTTGAGGGTTCCTGTATATTTAAGGCTGTAAAAATGAGATAGAATTAATAAAAACAATGTTAAACTAAGCAGTGAGGAACAATTGTAGGATTTTAAGGGTAGAGCAGCATGAAAGATGTTATGCTTCATGAAGTTTAATTTGGCAACTGAAAATAGTATATGACAATGGAAAGAGACTAGTCTCAGATCAGTGAGTTATTGAAATAGATTCCACCATGGGGATGATGAAAGATGATCAGATAAGTGGACATTAAGATATTGTATGAAGACTGACAGAGGAGGGCCAGGGAAAGAATAAAATGTGACTGGGACAGTGGGGTGGGGGGCGGGGGGAGAGAGAGAGAGAGAGAGAGAGAGAGAGAGAGAGAGAGAGAGAGAGAGAGA